>CABFVZ010001909.1:32547-53654 GCA_902151445.1 Timema monikensis | reverse complement strand
TTCTATATATATATGTATATATATATATATATATATATATATATATATATATATATATATATATATATGGCTCAAATTAATTTTACATTTATAATATATATATATATATTATATTTATATTAATTCTATTACTTCTTTATACAACTTTCTACTTATTCTTCTTTCTAAATGAATATCCCGAGTGTTTGTTTGATATGAGATTTATCCATCCGGAGCTGGGCATGCACTCATCCCTTCGGCTGGTTAGTGCCGCCAGCACCATCTGGTAGAAATACCATGTACTAGAGGAATTTAGGAAATGTGGTGGCTCTCAGTTGCCTTACACACTTAATTTATATGATCTAACACAAAAGGGCTTACCAATTTTACCGGGAAAGGTATTTTAAGATTTTTAACATATCTCCTAGGGTTCTTTTACAGGTCACGATCGACTTTCCCTCCGAAGAAAGTTGTGCAACGGATTTTTATTGCTCAAGAAAATACGTTAACCCGGCTGGGTTTGAACCCACAAACATCAGGTCCTGAGGCAAGCACCTTACTTCAAGACCACCCAGGTTGACCTGGCGGTCTAGGGGTAAGGTGTCAGACTTCTGTGCTGGGGGTCTGGGGTTCAACCCTCGCTCCCGGCACAGATTTATCTGATTACCAAAACCCTTCCTTCACCCCTGACAAGATGTGTATTAATCACATCTTGTGAATGTGGGGAATGCCAGGCCTCCACCGTGGTTCGGATTCCACGTTAAACTGTAGGTCCTCCATTTCGTCTCACAATCACCCTACCACTACACATTAGCGTAAGTGCGTATAGCCAGAACGGGTAATAAGACGCGGTGCTAAAAATAATAGATTATTTATCTAAAGTATTCTTTAGATTTCGCTCTGAGCGATTATATTTTTTTGTACCAGAGCCTAATTACTGTAAACACAGTAACTTTACTTTGTTTACATGTCAGCGTGTTACAAAATGTGTTATAACATTTTAGAAAACATTCTAAAAAAATGGTTGTAAATAGGGAGTGGTTATAATTAAAGGTTAAGACTTAGATAAATTGCTCGAAAAATATTTATACAAATTAAATTTATTTATTAAACAATTGATAAATTAGTAGATGTATTAAGCGAAATTACAAGTCGAAATGTTAAATTATACATTTTGACCTGTAATTTCACTTAATACATCTAACAATTTATCAACTGTTTAATAAATAAATTTAATTTGTCTATAAATTTCTAGAGCAATTAATACTTTTAATTTTAAAATGTTTGGTCATGTGTCTATAGTGTCCATTGTTGGGTTTAAAGACACAGCTGGCAGTTAAGGGACGATCTACACATTGTCTAATTTTCAAAGTTTAAATCTGGCACCGGTCGTGATTTAGCACGGGTTCTGGGGTGGCCAAGGGGGTGAACAGGTCCTATTGATCGACCAACCACTCAGATTATTCCCTCCACCACTTCTCACCACTAATTCCCACTCACTCCCTCCCTCCATCTCACATACATATTTACCCCCCCTCCCCACCTTAAACACTCAATGGCTAATCACGAGAGAGTTATTTAGTTTTTTAAAGTAGGCCCTGATTTATTTTTTGTAATCGTCAGAGGTAATTTAAAATAATGATGTCAGAAAATTTACAAGTCAAGGCCTTAAAAACTTTATTTTTTAAATTTAGGTTCTAAAAGTTGTCAAACTTAACGTATTACCGTACTCTGTTATAAGGACATTTCTTTGAATAAAATCAAGTATTTACTTGTATGTCACCCAGTGTTGCACCCAAGTGAAAGAGGGGGGAAAATGGGGGTTTTTGACCTCCCCCTCCAAGACCATAAATGATTTTAGTAAAAATTTAAATCGTATGAATTTAACTAAAATACTTAACGCCAAAGATATGTCGAATGTAAGTTGGCTACATTTTAAGAGCAGGCTTATGACTTAAGCCTATTAGTCAACAGGTTTACCTCACCAAGTATTACTATCCTTTAGGGTTATGAGCTTATGTACTAAAACCATTTTGGTAAAACCACCTTCCAGTTTACAAGAAATTTTGAAAATTAGCTGTTAAGTTATTTAGCGAGATAAAGTTGAGTTGTGTTGGACGGTAACATAAGTTAGGGTCCTATTTTTTAAAATTGTTTTTATAACAAAAAATAACGGTTTTAGCCAAAATAAATAAACTACTGTCGCAATAGATCTGTCTAGTTTAATTTTTTTACCCGTGGTAGTATTAATTAACATTTCTCGAATATTTTCCATTGGCATTGTGAAATTTGCTCCGAAACTTTAAAAATTACGATAACAATTTTTTGTTCAGACGCCAAGATACACATGCCATTATTATATTCAAGAACCGTTGATATTACTCTCGCGATATATTAAACTGCCGATGACGATGAGATTGGGGTTTGATACCGGTTGGGTGTACTGATCCCCTCTAAAATTGTTTCCCCACTCTCTCCCTATATATATATATATACACGCAAATACGGTTACACTTCTTCTAAATTCAGCCTCCCTTATCCCTAACCCGTTAGCAAATTAGTGTTTAAGTATATAAACCGAACGGGTAGTAAGAGTTGGTGCTAAAAATTAAATAAAATGTAATTTAAATAATAGAAGTAACCTAATCCCTTGCGACTTGTACGGTTTTGGTTCTGTTTTACAACCGTTAAAGGATTCTGACCACGAAAAAAAGGTGCGATGGCTTTCTTTAACAAGGAGGTCTAGCTGTGTTTTCTGGTTTAAAAGGAATCTCCAGAGAATTCGCAAGACGGAAACTTTGAACTTCACTCTTTCTTATGGCTTCCGATTCTCTATAATTCATAAACAAATGGAATCTCCCCCAAGTTGTAAAGTAAGGTGTATTTATTTATTTACAGATATATTTCCTCTGTTATTATACAACTTGGCACAGTCTAATGTTCATAGAAAGGATCTTTTAGAAGTTACTAACATTTTTCTATCTTATCGGTTGTTATTTTTTTTTAAGTATTGTGAGTATATATCAGAAGTTAAGCGTTAGAGGGAATTTACCTATATTTGCATGAAGGAAAAATAAAAAATCGTTTTAAAAACAGTTTCAGTATATTCAGTAGAGATTCAAGCTCCCATCTTTCTATCTCAGGAAACACAAATTATATAATGGACTTGCAGATTTGTCGTGCAAGATCCGGGTAAACCTGGTGTTTTTTGTGTCTTAAAAAAACTGAGGGAAAACAAAGAGAATAAGAAACCACTAGAAAATGTTTTAGTTATTTTAATTTTCACTATATAAGATGAGATTTGCAAGGAACATACTTTAAACAAAGGAATGATTGTTAAACCTCTAGTCAATGAATCATTAAAAATGAGAAAGGAGTTTATTTATTATAAGAAGAAATAGAAAAAGATTTTTTTTTTTAATTTCGGAATAAATAAATATGAATTGAAGATGATAACAAACAATATTTATTAAGGATAGAAACCTAAAGTCAGGAAAAATTGAAAAACTTATATACCCACTTCCCTAAGAATACCACAAAAATACTCAAAAATGTTAAAGAGCAAACAGTTATACAACTAGGAGAATTGACATAGTCCTAATATATTAAAGAGTTTACAATTAGCATATGAAATAGTCAAGGACTCGTCATACATGATTGAGAATAGATAATAAAATCACAAGAATAACAATTACACTAAAATTTGATTAAAATTTGTGACAAGTATTAATACAATTACACTTAATTGAAGGAAATATTAAAGGGTGATTGGCTTGAAAATGGTTAATTTAAGCATTAACAGCACATTTTAAATTGTACAGTAGCCCCATAGCATCTTTGGTGCTGACTGACAGCTCACAGCGGACTTCTGACAGTCAACATTTAGGTATATACTTAAATTTTGACCGTCAGAACTGACAGCTGCTAAACACGTGTTTTTGCAGATCATATGGTTCGGCGTAGGGATACATAATTTGGTCTGGTAACTTTTCAAAGCCGTCGACTGTCAGATGTGAGCTGTCAATCAGCACCAAAAAAACCATGAGGCTACTGTATATAATATATAAGTGTCATGTGACCAATATCTGGTTAAAACTTGTGTGCAATCATAAGTGTCGTATGACCAATATCTGGTTAAAACTTGTGTGCAATCATAAGTGTCGTATGACCAATATCTGGTTAAAATTTGTGTGCAATCAATGTGACCAAGATCTTATAACATTTCTTGTCAAATTGTTTTTACAAGAAATTGTGTCGTGTGTGCAGAGCTTTGGACAATGTTATTCTAATGTAGATTCGACTATACACAAGGCACTCCATTGGAGTATTCTGACCACGTGATGTGTCCTCTCAACAAGGGGTAGGGAGAAAAGGGCGAGGGACGAGGATGAGGAGAAACGAAAGCTTTGAGGGAAAACGTACAAGAGAAGAAAAATATCCAAACACTCTCATTTTTATCTTCGATTGTAGAGAATTTTCGGTGACGTAGAAATACCAGTATAAAAGAAGTAGAGAAAAGTAGGAGTAGATCGAGAAAACATTGACAAAGAGGGAATACGACTGTATCTACATTATGAGAAGAAAAAAACAAAGAGAAAATATTTCGTAATGAGATAAAATAAATGTAATCAGAATAAGTTTAAAGGATACCTGCTTATGTGGCCGCATGGTCTAACGCGCTACTTTCGTGGTAGACTAGACTGCCGATAACGGGGAGGTCAAGGTTCGAATCTCGGTCGAGTGTATTAAGGTTTATTTTTCTTCAAAATATAAATGCAAATGCGGGTACACTTTTCTTAAATATAGTATTATTAATCCTTAAAACCACTAGCATAATTAGTATATAAGTGTATAGCCCAAACGGGTAGTAAGACATGGTACTAAAATAATAATTTTAAAAAAAGCAGATGTTAACACCAGTTTCCCGAATAACCTAAACACCCAAATTATTGGACTTTAGACAATTTCAAAATATAGCTTAAATAAATCGAAAAAACTAAATAGATATATAAAAAAAAGGTGAAATGTTGCATAACATGTCTTTGAATTATTTAATAATGTAAAGATGTTTCATTAATATAGGACTTTAGTAAAAGCGATCCTTAATGAGATAATTACCTCTACGTAAAGATCAGGTGACATTGTTAAGGATGGTACCACCTTTATTGAGCGTTATGGGGTTCTATATTTAGTTTAAACAAAGTCCAGCAACGAGAGAAATAGAGCAAATGGGATAAAAAGAAATGAAAAGCAAGGTTTAATGATGATCAAGAGCTATGTGGACAGGCGGAAAGAAGACAGACAGACAAATAGATTAAAACACGTACGGTGAATTCTCCCCAAGGAACTTAGCACTCAGGTTGAGCTCGTATCTGTAGTCTCCCTACTCGTCTTATTATTTTAACTTTGTACTACAGGGTGGGGCAGAAAGAATCGACACATTTAATATTATAATAATATTTAGCACCGCGTCTTACTACCCGTTCGGGTTATACGCTTTAAGTACTAATTACGCTAATGAATTAGGAATTGGGAAGGTTGAATTAGAGGAAGTGAACCCGCATTTGCGTGGAGAGAGAGTGGAAAACCATTTAGGAAAAACCACCCCCAGTTCACCCGACCGAGATTCCAACCTCGATCTCCCCGTCCTCAGCAGTCGAGCTCAACACGATAAGTGCGTTAGTCAACTACGCCACCGAGCGGCGGGTGACACATTTAATAACACTATCTAGCTACTATTTGAACTACTAAATGCTTCAAATTAAACTTAAAATAACCGCAAAAGTTTGACAATTTTCTACACACCCTATAGTTTTTTTTCTTTCTCTAAACAATGTTCTTAATACGGCCACCATCATATGCAATACCTTGTTGTAAGTGATTTTCAAATCTTGACATGTTTTTGTGAAAAATCTCTTTTTGAATTACTTCAACTTCCACCGGACAAGAAAAAGTCCGGAGTTGTTATGTTTGGTGGACGTGGTGGCCAGACGACGTCCCCAAATTCCAGGAAACATTTTATGAAGTACCTCTATTGATGTTCAGCCTTTCTGAGCCCTGAATTGCAACGTAAGGGCATGGATACCAACAGCATGTGGTCCCAGAAATATAGGGCAATGGCCCACACCACCCCAACATCGCAGAATGTTTCCTGAGCGCCTAATTTTACTATTTGGGGAGATCACCAAACACGACAGCTCCGGAATTTATCTTAAGGGGAATGTTAAAGAGTCGAATTTACGCGAATCCTTCAAGAACAATTCATGAACTAAAAGAAAGAATTGTGGTGGAATTTGAAGAAATTCAACAAGAGAAATTGTGCAAAGTCATGTCAAAGTTCGAGAAGCAAATACAACAATTTATTGCTTATAATGGTGATCAACTTAAGGTGAGATGGAAGGATACGCGAGAAATGGCCAGTATTTTTGCAGTTTTTATGTCGAAACTTTTTTTGGTTAAAATATTGTTCCAATACAAAGACTTTAATTTTCTTCATATGTTGATATCAACAGTTCCTGAATATATGTCACGAGCATTGAGGCATTAGCTAACAAACTTTTTAAATGAAGAGAAAAAGTTTGTCATTAAATTCCAGGACACCCTCGACAGATATTCAACAACCGTTGATATTACCATGTGAAGAGAATTAAACTAAATGTTTGTACTGGAGCAATATTTTTATTATTTTGACAAAAAAAACACAGTTTTGCCATAAAAACTGTAAAATACTGGCTTTTTCCCGCGTCCTCTTCCATCTCACGTTAAGGACATAATTAAAAATAATATGAACAGATCAATGGTGTGTAGAAGGTTGTCAATCTTTTGTTGTTATTTTAAGTTTAATTTGAAGAATTTAATAGTTGAAATAGTAAGGATTTTGTGTTAATAAATATGTTAATATTTTTTGCCCTACCCTTGTATGCAGCAGCTAGTTTATACGGCATCGGCTACTATTAGGTTAATTACCTGTAAAGTTATTATAGTTTTAAAAACTAATGTATCTTTAGGGGAAATTAAAATAAATGATGGACCTATGCATGTTCAAAGTTTTGATAGGTAGACCTACATTTTGAAGATTGCAACTTTTTACTTACAAACTAAGTCATAAAACTAAAGTAATTACATTAATGTGTTTTAATATAAACATTATCTCCAAACTAATTTTCCTCTTCTTGATTATTACCAAACTTTCCAATCTAAAGCAGTGGTGTGGATAAAATACGTTCTGAGGAGATTTTTGTGTTGCTAAGTAAAGTCAATCATTGACTTGTAGCAATAATACCAAATCTAATTATGCTATACTAAAAACTATGATAAAAATATTTGAATTAAATATAATTTTGAGATTATAAACGCAATTTAAAATGCTACACAGCAAACTCAAATAGACTGCGTTATGACATGGTGCCTCAGGTTAGGTCCAAACGTCTTGGTTTCTTCACTATTTCATTCACAAACATCATCCATAACAGTGGCCACATGGTCTATCAGGGACAATCGCAATAGACTGTACTGTCGATGACGGAGAGATCGGAGTTCGAATCTCAGCCAGGTGGTTTTTCTAAATTGTTTTCCACCCTACTTACACGAAAATGCAGGTACACTTACTTTAAATTAAACCTGCCTCACCCCTAACTCAAAATGTCATTAGAAAATATGCGTACAACCTAAACAGGTAGTAAGACGTGCTGCTAAATAAAAATCACCCACTGTAATTGAGTACTCTCTGTGAGTAAGAAGCATTTTGAATCCATTAAGTAGCTTAAGAAATATTAAAATAGGTCATAAAACAACGAAAGTATAAAACAAACTGTCCTTTCAATACTATTTTTTTTACGGTGACCTGGTGGTTTAGGGGTAAGTTGTCAGACCTCTGTGCTGGTGGTCCAGGGTTCAATCCTCGGTCCCAGCACAGATTTATCTGATTACCAAACCCTTCCTTCACCTCTGACAAGACATCTTGTGAATGTGTGAAATGCCAGGCCTCCACCGTGGTTCGGATTCCACGTTAAACTGTAGGTCCTCCATTTCATCCCACAATCACCCTACCATTACACATTAGTGTAAGTGCGTACAACCCGAATGGGTAGTAAGACGCGATGTTGATAATAATACTATTTTTCTGCAAACGTGTGAATCCACATTGAAGCGAGAGTAGCGCGTTAGACCCCGTGGCCACGTAAGCAGGTCAGAGACAGTGCTGGATCTCCCCGTGGGAAAGGGGCTCTTCTTTACTATTATAAATAAAACCTCTTACAGTCTCTCCGTATTAAAAGTTTGTTTTATTTTAGCTGTGTACTTGTATTATTATTTTTGTTTCTTTAATCTATTTAATCGTTAATTATAATAAATATCGATTATCACTATTTTGTAAACTTATCAACTATTATTATTATTATTAGCACCGCGTCTTACTACCCATTCGGGTTATACGCACTTACGCTAATGTGTAATGGTAGGGTGATTGTGATATGAAATGAAGGACCTACAGTTTAACGTGGAATCCGAACCACGGTGGAGGCCTGGCATTCCCCACATTCACAACTTATCAACTATTAAACTTCCTAGTTTAATTTCAAAGTCTTATCTCTAGAAAACAGATTTTCCCTATTTGCCTTTTCTTTTCCTTGATTTAAAACACAAACAGGTGAGATATACAGTTTTTTTAAGTTGGCAGAAAATAAAAAAATGCACTTAAGAAAAAAAAAATTCATACAAATTTGCTTAGTTTTGAGATGGTGACAAAATGATGTAATTTATATTTTATTTAGTGGGCTTCTTAATGTTCATCTCAAGGTCATATTTTTTGTTTACACTCTACAAATTATATCAGGTAATGAAATTAAATAAAACCAGTTCCAAAAACATCATACGTATTTCTTTACTTCATTAAATATAATCAAAAATAGACCTCGGTTAAAAAAGTGATTCAGACAAAAGTTACTGGTTTTTCTCCCAGTAGTTTGTGATTATGCAATAAAAAATACAGGATCCCCATTTGAAAAACAATAGTTGATCTTGAGATGATTTGAAGACGTCCACTAAATAAAAAATAAATCATGTAATTTTATCAGCATCTCAAAACCAAACAACTTTGTATGATATATTTTTTCTCATGCGTTTTTTAAGATAGTTCCCTATGACAACTTAAAAAACCACCCTGTATATGTATTTCATGTTATTACAAGTGTACAATATATTATTATATTGCTTATAATTGTATATTCTGTTTGTTTTTGTCTAATACGTATGATAGCATTGTATACTTTCTGGGTGTATATTTTTTAACGGTTTTCCACTATCCCTACACTATCCCTACACGCAAATGCTAATACTTTTCCTCTAAAATGCAAATTTCCTCATCCCTAACAGATTAGCTTAATTAGTACAGTTTAGTACAAGCCAAACGTATTGTCTTGCCTTACTAAAATAAAAGGCTGTAATAAAATTTATTTTACATTGATTATTGTATACCTGACTGGGTGCCTAAATCCTATATTTCTAGTGCCTATTTATTTGCCTATTTAAAACATTTTTGGTGCCTAATAATCCTCTCCTCACTTATCTCATATTCGCTAACAATAATTTTGTATTTTCTAATCCGGAGGTGTTTAAAATGTAAAATAAAGCATCTATGAGCTATTTTTAGAGAAAATTAATGAAATCTCTTTTCATGAACCTTTTACAAAAATAAAAGGTGGGGGTCTACGGGGTTGAATTGTGGGAGGTGGGGTCTATGGGCTTAAATTGTGCTAAGCCTCATTCTATCCTTGGAACTTATGTTAGGAACTTCTAGGTAAAGTACCGAAGGAAACATAAAATAAGTCAGTTTGGTTGGTCCAAGTTGCCCTGAGTAACGGCAGGTTATAGTAGGGTTGAGGGGTGTATGGCGGGGGAAGGGGAATAGTTCGTTGTAAGGAAACTAGAGACGGAACAAAGTGGCTTCCTGTGAGCTTTCTCGATGATGCTTAGATGAGGAGGAGGAGGGAAATGATTTATTCCTCCTAAACGAACATTATTATTACTACTATTACTATTATTATTATTAGCATCGCGTCTTACTACCCGTTCGGGTTATACGCACTTACACTAATGTGTAATGGTAGGGTGATTGTGAGATGAAATGGAGGACCTACAGTTTAACGTGAGATCCGAACCACGGTGGAGGCCTGGCATTCCACACATTCACAGGTTGTGATTAATACACGTCTTGTCGGAGGTGAAGGAAGGGTTTGGCAATCAGATAAATCTGTGCCGGGACCGAGGATTGAACCCCGGACCCCCCAGAACAGAAATTCAACACCCTACCCCTGGACCGCCAGGTCACCTCTAAACGAACACCTTGGTTTATGTTTAAGTTGTAATATGGTTAAGAGGCTCGGGTGGCTTTGCTCCTACGAGGAGTGTGTGTGTATTTTACAGTACAAATGATTCTCATAATTTACTTTGTTTGGGAAAATCGAGGAAAAATCATAGATTTGGATATCTCTATTTTAATAATTATTTTTAAACAATCAAATATAATATTTTTTAAGTAATGACGGAGAAATCGAGGTTTGAATCTCAATCAGGTGTACAGAGGGAGATTTCCCCCAAAACTGTTTTTCATCCTACCTCCACGCAAATGTGAATACAGTTAATTTAAATATAACCTTCCTAATCCCTAAAACCATTAGCGTAATTAGTATAGAAGCGTATAGCCCAAACGGTTAATAAAACGCGGTGCTAAAAAACAAACAAAAAATCCCACGCAGTATGTAATGAAAAAGGCGGGTTTTAGAGGAATTTCACCCGCATTAGTCTAGAGAGAGGTTTGGAAAAGTATATTGATATTTCACTTGGGAAAAACCATTTCCTGTTTATCAATCCAAGATTCAAACCTTGATCTCTCCTCCATTATAATTCAGTATATTGCGAGCCTAACGCCTTACACTGCCTGATTAGTGGTACGGTTACTCATCTTCCTCACGAGGATAATGTTTACCACATTAATTATTATTTTTATAATCTACTAATGGAGTCCTCTGTGTTTACCAAGTCAAAGATTTTTTTGTTTTTATAATATTTTAGTTCTTCTTATATAGAATTTAAAAATGGTGTATCACCATGCCAACACTTATTTATATAGGATAATACTTCGATCAAAATTACGTATAAGTTTAGTTCAATACTTAAGCACAAATTTAAAATTCCATTAATCATTGAGATTTTAACGAGATTTTGAAATATTTTGAACTTGAAAATATGGGCCTAAGGCATACTCGTGAATTAGTTGAGTAAAATAATATCGCTAAGTAGGACTACTAAACTATCATGTCTGATCAAATTTGGTTAAGATTAAACTTCCCCGTTTTTATAAACGTAATCTTTCTGTACTTTTAATTTAATCTTGCTTTTATAGTAATAATATTTCTCGTTTGGGCTACATCATTGGTGGCTCGGCAGTGGAAATACTATCCAGTACTTATGTACCGTTGTACATCCTTTCAGTGGAGGCTCTTTACATGTCCTGGTGAGGTGAGGTGAGGGTGATAGTGAGTATGAGGGTGAAAGTGAGTATCCAGTCCACCTCATTACACCCTATCTCTATCTCTAGCTAGTTCTATCCAGTCCACCTCATTACACTCTATCTCTTTCAGGTCCATTCTAATGTTATCCTCCCCTCTGTGTCTAGGTCTTCCCAATGGTCTCTACTCATTGTGTTTACCAGTCAACCACCTGAACAAGGTTCTACGATCTTCCATCCACGTTTCATGTTCTGTTCACCTTAATCTACGAGACTTGGATATTCTAACAATGTCATATTATGAATACACAGTATTTAACTAGTGATTATATAGCTCCTTCACTCCTCAGTATCCTCATCCCTTTTGGAGCCAAATATATTCCTAAGCACCTTGTTCTCGAATATCCTAAATTTGTTTTCGTCGTATAAGGTAACGAACGTTTCACACCTATGGAGAACCGGTAAAATCATTGTTTTGTATATTCTGATTTTTACATTCCTTGAAAGCAGTTGAGATGTCAGAATAAAAACATCAATTCACTAAATAAAATATATGTTATTATTTACTGAATGGACTAGAAATAGGAGCATGTTTTTGGTGGTAGTAATACCAACACCCCCTTGTAATATTGTCCACGTGCCGCCACTAAGACAACGATTTATCGGCGGGACGCTGGAAGGAAGGGAAAAGGCAATACACTATGGGGGGGGGGGCTTTTCTTAGAAGACGAGATTAATGTCGTCTTGCGTTTTTAACAATGACATAATCCTCTTACGATACAACTCTCTTCGACAATCGATTGCGCTACATTTTGCTAACGTCTGTAAATCCTCCCAAATATCCACTTTCATGACTGTTTTAATTTGGGGGGTAGGGGGAGGTTGATTTATATTTAGTTATTTAACGTGAATCATATAAACACGCAAATTATATCAATACACAATTTACAAACTAACTTAACCTAGCGACAAAACATTTATTAATTATCTAGTATTTCATACCGCTAGCTATACGTTGTTTTTATATAGTAATAATATTTATATTCTCTTTACCTCTATGCAGTTGGAAAGAGTGGTCCTTTTGTTTATACGTCATAAACTTGTCAAATAATTCTCTCTCTCACTCACTCACTCTCTTCACACACACACACACACACACACACACACACACACACAAAGCAATATTTGGTACGATGCACCGCACAGAATTTCTCTCATTTTTATCTAAAGATATTTACGAGATACTCATAAGATTTGTGAAAGAAAATATTGTATATTGTTGGAGAAACACTAACAAACCGAATCCTGGTGACCTTTGGGGTAGTTCGCCTTTCGGGGAAATACCCAAGATGCCAGCCGGGAATCGAACCCGGGACCCCTAGGTTCGTAGCTAGGTGCACTGACCATTATAAGATGGGGTCGGTTAGTTGACTTCACGGACAAGATAAGAATTAAAATTACTTTTTCAAACCCTTCCTTCACCTCTGAAAGGACGTGTATTAATCACAACTTGTGAATGTGGGGAATGCCAGGCCTCCACCGTGGTTCGGATTCCACGTTAAACTGTAGGTCCTCCATTTCATCTCATAATCACCCTACCATTAAACAATAGCTAATTGCGTGTAGCCCGAACGGTTAGTAAGACGCGGTGATAAAAATAATAATAATTATTATTATTATTTCTATTTGGTTGAGGACAATAAATCTAGAGTACCGGTATTTTTTACTGGCTATTGGAGTGTTACAAATAGAATCGTAACAGTTGAGTTCACCAAATACCAAAAGATAAAGGTGACATTTAAAAACCCACCAGAAAGAATATAGGGATAATATATATATACACGTGAGCTTAACTAGATAATTATTATAATCATATTAATTCATTATTACATCCAAAATGGCGATATCAGGAATACACAGTATATTTACTATCCGTACCTAATACGAAGGCATCTAAATTTACTATTTATATTTGAAAAAGCTATCTAAAGGCTTTGAGACAAAGTGCCTCACAATTAATATCTGACAATGCAACACATTTAAAACGATTAATAACTTATTAAAGTGACCTCAAAAATAACAGGACGATGGATGAGAGCTACCTTATTAATGTATCATCTATTTTTAAATAACTAATCAATTATTAAAGGCAAATATAGAATTTAGAAGACATTTGAGCAAAAGTTTAAAGGCTGAAAGAGTATGTTGAATACGCGTGTAAGCAATCCTGTCGTAGATAACGTCGTTTACCTCTGCAGTCGTCGGTGATATTGTGAGTGCTATTTTATACGTCACGTGATCCCAGTGACAGACACAAGGACGGCTGAGAGAGGAAAAGGGAGGGGATCTTGGCGCATGCGTAGAACCGGTGGAACACCTTACCCTTAGACCGACAGGTCACCAATATGTTGCAACACTGTTAAAAATGTATACGACTTTATTTTCTATGTGTAGTAATAGACATTAAGATTTTTCACATTTATAATGTTGTTAATAATACTGATATTAACAAAAAAAATTGGAATTTTTTTATTAAAAATTATTTATTACAATAAAAATTAATATGGGATTAAATGCTAAATTAAAAAAAATATATTCTTGAAAAAATTAATTATTAATACTAGGCCATCAACATATCAAGGGAAACAATATATAAACAAAAGTCATATAGGTTTCTTGTATAGACCTAGAATTTAACTGTCAGAAGTGACAGCTGCTAAACACATGTTTTTGATGATCATATGCTTCGGCGTAGGGATACATAATTTGGTCTGGTTACTTTTCAGAGCTATCAGCTGTGAGCTGTTAGCTGCCAGTCAGCACCAAAGAATCCATGGGGCTACTGTAGGTTCTAGAAGGCGAATCTTCTGCTTGAGTCTCGAAGAATCTACCTTCTTCTACCGTAGTCTCGAGACGTCCACGACGTAGACACGATGCGCCGTCTTATACCAGCACTGGTCTCAGTCTAACGGGTGTGTAAAAATGGGCCGGACGTCTCAAGTATCCCCAGCAGTGTAAGTACCATTATTTTTTTGTAAAGCTACTATCACACGACACTTGCTTGTGCTAGCTAGCGCCTATATACCTGTATACTAGTTAGTACAATAGAAACGGGACTAGAGTATTCACACGCTGCTAGTTTGGTACTAGGTTCTAGTGCAAATATTTATGGAACGTTAGAAATTAATTTTGGGTGCAACAGCTGCAGTAATTATTAATAATGAAATTGAAAATTATTAGAGGGAGCGTAGGAAAAGAATATGGACACGGAACTGGTTGGGAAAGACAAAATAATGGTCGCGGGATGCTAAATATGATACATTCAGAGGTTAGGTAAGATAAATTAGGGGTGACACTAACGTTTAGTATCTCCTTAAATTTGTATTCATTTATTTACGATGTGGTCAGAGGCCCCTAAGCCCATGGGTGTCCAAGTAGTGTATCCTTGATACACAAATGTTCTTTTTTTAGGCCTACGCACATTTTATATTCTAAAAAAAAAACCACCCAAGGTTGGCATTCTATCAAGTTTATTTAAATTAAAATTGAGTCTGGAACACCGTTTGTCGTCTTTAGATGATATGTTTTAAATTCAATTTATATATATTAAATATATTGTCATATTGTGGAAATTTGTTATTATATAAACAAGAATGTTTAGAATAATTTTCTGCCAACAACAAAATCACATCCGATGAGCATGTTGGCGTCATTTATACCATTTCTCTACACAACAGTCTCAGCGCGCATTAATTGGTTGAATTACACAGGCTAGTGTCGAAACTAGTACGAAAATAGCACCTGTTCTATCCTCACAACTAGTATGGTAGCCAGTACCAAGTGGCAGAACCATTATAATTGTTCTGATTCACACGACTCTAGATGATGACATGCTAGCTAGCACACTGTACGAGCTAGTGTCGTGTGATACTGGCTTAACGTATGTTACACTAATGCTTTGATTATTAGTAAGAATATACTGTTCACTCTAACGGACAAACCCGTTTCCATCCACCCTTAGACATATTCAAGGTCTATTTTCATCCTTGAAACTGCGCCTACCAAGTTTGAGTGGTTTTTAATATCTCATGTACTGTAGTAAAAATACTGTGCTTTCTGAAACTTGCCGTTTATAATTATAAAATGGATTTTAGGAACCTACCACTATATTTGTATTATTACATAAACATGTTTGGCACATTTATTAAAGTTTTAGGGTTTTAGTAGAAAAACTTTTATTAAAACACTGATTGATCTATATAACCTTTAAAATAACTTGGAAGGATCCACCAATATAAGACTAAGAATTTAAAGTTGTGAAAGTCACAGAAATCTTCCCACAAAACATAAAAACAAGATTAATGCTAACACTAAAATCAAAAGGGGTAGGTGCTATCTTTATCTGAAAATTAGTGCACGCGAGAAAAATAAAAGTGTTTTGTAAAAAACACTTTTTTTTTCGGCTAAACATCGTTCCTGAATAAATAGAGATAAATTTCCTTCATTTGGTGATATCCACAATTGTTGAATATCTGACATAGTATAGGGGCATTAGATGACAAACCTTTTAAAAAGAAGAGAAATGAAAATTGTCATTAAATTCTAGGTACACCCTTGACAGATATTCAACAACTGTTGGGGTCATAATGTGGAAAATAAATTAAATTCTTTGTTTTAACACCCGCCTCGGTGGCGTAGTTGGCTAACGCGCTAGTCGTGTTGAGCTAGACTGCTGAGGAAGGGGAGATCGAGGTTCGAATCTCGGTCAGGTGAACTGGGGGTGGTTTTTCCTAAATGGTTTTCCACTCTCCCTCCACGCAAATGCAGGTTAACTTCCTCTAATTCAACCTTCCCAATTCCTAATCCATTAGTGTAATTAGTACTTAAAGCGTATAACCCGAATGGGTAGTAAGACGCGGTGCTAAATATTATTTTGTTTTAACTGGATAAATATTTTATTTATTTGGCAAATAAAAAAGTTTTGCCATAAATAACTGCAAAAACAATTCCCTTATCTCTCTTTCCCTACATATCTCAACCTAAAGAACCAGATAGATAGATAGATACTCTTTGATCAGCCAACAAAGACCAAACCTTTAAGCCAATCGATCGCATTCAGACATTGTGGACACAGTTTGCCTTTGTTGTGAGCTTAAGGCGCCCGTTTTCTTTACAGATAGCGAGAACCCAAGCGACCCTATTTCACTGCCCCGAGAATTGTTCGTCATTGTAAACACAGACTTGTAAGCTTAAAGCTGTTCTTGAAGACGGAGTTTTAGAGCCATGAGGACTTCCTCAAAGGGTCGTTTACGAATAAAAATGGGCTATGATTATGTACAATCTAATAAAACAATTGAACACAGATTATATTCACGCATCTATCTGTAGAA
Source organism: Timema monikensis (assembly GCA_902151445.1). Taxonomy (NCBI): domain Eukaryota; kingdom Metazoa; phylum Arthropoda; class Insecta; order Phasmatodea; family Timematidae; genus Timema; species Timema monikensis. Next base: position 36,779 of record CABFVZ010001909.1, on the reverse strand, counting down.
TATCTTAAAACATCTATCTGCAGGTAATCTTAAGAGCAGCTCCTAATAGAAGAATATTGTGCTAAAATATACCTACGCTGTAGTATTTCTTATGAATAATATTAATAATAATAATAATAATAATAATAATAATAATATTGGCACCCTGTCTTACTACCCGTTCGGGTTATACGCGTTAAGTACTAATTACACTAATGAATTAGGAATTGGGAAGGTTGAATTAGAGGAAGTTAACCCGCATTTGCGTGGAGGGAGAGTGGAAAACCATTTAGGAAAAAACACCCTCAGTTCACCCGACCGAGATTCGAACCTCGATCTCCCCGTCCTCAGCAGTCGAGCTCAATACGACTAGCTCGTTAGCCAACTACACCACTGAGGCGGGTTATTTCTTATGAAAATAGCAGTTTTGAAAAATCAAAACCAACTAAAATAATCTTCATTTATTGGAAATTATAAATAAGGTTTGGAAGTAATAGTGACTAAGTGACAGACAATTAGTGTCAAGTCAAAGAGTTTTACCTGAACGAAGTATATAAATGGGGTGAAGGAAGTGTGACTAACTGGGCTTACAAAAAAAAGATGGCAAGGTAGTGAATGCTAACAAAGTGTTTGATAAGAGGGTGAGATGCTTCCTCCCATTGGGTCGAGCAATTTCTTTCACATATATTCCTACTTTGTACAGTATTTTGATGTTGGTTAGTCTCTTTTTGCACTGTATAATAGATTATCTCGATGGGCTTTGGGAAATACAGGCTTTCTATCCCCCCCAAACCCCTGTCCACCCTCTTTACATTCTTTGGTGGCAGTTATCAGGGGTATTACAAACCCCCCACCCCACCCCCAACCAGTCTCAGTAAAATATCGCACTAGTAAATTGAAAATTTCTTCTCTTTGATGTGCACCCCTTTTTTCTTCATGTCTTGTTGATACATCGACGCGTAGCATTTCACTCATAAAGATAAAACACCTCTTTTGCTCGCTAATAATCTCCATTAACTAATCTTCTTTGGGTAGAGAGCTATTTAAAAATAAACTCTGTAGAATAGACCTAACATTCCCTCACACCTTCCGCGGGGAAAAGTAGCTGCTAAAGGTCGTTTTGTTACCATTAAATATAAAGAATTGACTCCTAAGCACTAACATCTTTTTTTTACGAGTTTTTTTTAACTTGAGGGGGAAAAGAATGGGAATGTATTTTCTACATTCGTGAGAAAATTGCCAGAATTTCTACACTTTATAATTTTAAAATTAGAACACTGTTCATTAACCATTTATTTAATCTTTCGTTTCAAATTCACAAAGGATGTTTTTCGAAAAATAGTTATTGTGAAGTTCTGTTTCATGATCCAAGGACCATTTAGGATAGTTTAATGAAGTGTCAATTAAAATACATCACAAGAAAGTATATTTAATTTTATTAATTGACGTGGCTCTCCAAGTTGGGATTGATTTGGTTTGTTGAATTATAGTTTCAATCAAAATTATGTATTGTATTTATTTAAAACATTTTATACATATTATTAGTTAACATTTACAGTAAAACAAAATTATATTTTTATCAATTTTATGAACATCTATTTCGCGCGAAACACATGTCATTTCGATATGATATTCTTGGCATGTCCTTGTGATAGGCGTACGTAAATCATCATTACTCACTAGCAACAACACTTGATCGTAATTAATGTATGTAGCACTTAAAAATTACAAAACACTTTCACTCATGTAGGGAAATTATCCGAACAAAGCGTCTCGTTATTTTGGAAGTTAAGAACTTTCGCTAGGCTAGACTTGATGCGTTTTAAATTTGTGGTTTCTCCATTCAAGAAACTAGTCGGCTTGGAAAATAATGCGGCTTTAGAGTGAGACGTGGGTGCTGGTAGGGGTGGGCTTTCACTAAAAACGTTAATTAAAACTTTTCTTATTAAATTAGATTGACTAATTTTATTTGGAACCTAGAGGCAAACCGATTTGATCTAATTTGTTGATCCTTGCCTCAACCCTTTCTCAAATATCTCACGGTGGCAATAAAAAAATTAAAAAAAAATATATTAAGAGGCTTTTTTTTCAGTAAAAGTGAATATTTTCATAATTTCTTAAAATAATTAGCTATTTATAATAAAATAAAGAAAATATATTATGCTTAAGCGTTTGCAATATCTATGTATAAAATACCATAAAGAAAAAAAAACGTTAAATTTTAAGCAAATACAAAATATCGAGTTCTCTAAGAAAATGTTTTACCTCCGTAATGTAATTTTTTTTTAACGCGGATGGTTTAGTTAACTGTCAAATATATTATTAGATTGATTTGAGATATCATTTTCTTAAACCCGTTTAAAATTAATTCCATAATTAAATAAATTAGGAAATTATGTTCACTTGTTGAAACTTGTCCATGGAGTGAAGAAAAAATTAATTAATTAAAACGCACTTCAAATGTAAAATCATCCGATTAAAAAATATATATTGATAGGCTCTGTACTTACTGTACTTGATATTTGTGACTTAGAAAAACTTAGAATGGTGCATTTTAAGTAATATCACTATAATTCTCCTGGAAAAAGATGGAAAATAAAATATCCAGGAAAATCCTAATGAGCCCGGCGAGGATCAAACTCCTATCTCAAGATTAAGAGTAGTCAGGACAGTATGTAAGATCAACCTAACCACCCCAATTGGGTCTCGAGCTCCAGCCTTATGGTTCGGAGCATGTACAAGTCTACAAAGAGCCGCCCCTGCCATTGCTGATTGAAATTAGAAAAGGGGTGTAGAGAATGAGAGAAAAGCTAAATGTTTTTGCTGTTTTTTATATCAAAACTTTTTTTGGCCAAAAAAAAAAATTGTTTCAGTAGAAACATAAGAGTTTATTTTTCTTCCCATGTTGATATCAACAGTTGTTGAATATCTGTTGAGGGTGTCCCGGAAATTTAATGACAACTTTTTATCTTTATTTAAAAAGTTTGTAATTTAATCCCACTAAGCTCATTACAGATATTTAACAATTGTTGATATCAACATCTGAAGAAAATTAAACCATATATTTGTATTGGAGAAATATTTTATTTATTTTGGCTCAAAAAGGTTTCGCTATAAAAACTGCAAAAACCACTGAGCTTTTCTCGTGTACCCCGAATCTCCCCCCTAAATATTGGTCTCACTACAAATGATTCATCTCCCAAGCCACGCACCTAGTCAGCCCAGCTCAGTTCCTGTTTTTGGAAGCGACTGTACGGTCGTCGTGTCGATGATCCCAAGATCATCGGCCTATGCAGCCATATTTGTTGAGGTCTTTGAGGTCGGAGGGTGGGATCCAGTCCTCATAGGCTTCCACGGCGAGACCTCGCAGATCTTGTTTCACCTGGAACATGAACCACCGGATTCGCAACAATCTCGCTACTTGTTCGGATGAATTTTTTTGGGAGGTGTCCTGGTGGTCTAGGGGTAAGTTGTCAAACTTCTGTGCTGAGGGTCCGGGGCTCAATCCTCAGTCCCGGCACAGATTTATCTGATTACTAAACCCTTCCTTCACCTCTGACAAGACGTGTATTAATCACAACTTGTGAATGTTAGCAATGCCAGGCCTCCACCGTGGTTCGGATCCTACGTTAAACTGTAGGTCCTCCAACTCATCTTACAATCACCTACAATTACACATTAGCGTAAGTGCTTATAACCCAAATGGTGCTAATAATAATAATAATAATAATTGGTTTGGGCAGGGATAAATAACCCAAGTCACAGGTTAAAGTAATTGAAAAGCACAGCGTTAAATGCTAAGACATTACTATGGTATGCTGACACAGGGTGGGGCCGAAATAATTAGACGATTATTAACTTGAAAATTAACACTTTAATTAAAAGGTAAATATTCTCTAGCTAGATAAAAGAAAACTACATATTACACTTTTTGAAGATAATGTCACTGATGTGAGCTTCACTGGACGTCAGACAAACCTCAGCTCGCTATCCATCACTTTACTCAGCATTGATCGTTTAAATTTTATGCCCCATCCTGTATAATCAGTTTGTTCAGAAAGCGCACGTTAAATTATTATTATTATTATTATTATTTATTATTATTAACACCGCGTCTTACTATCGGTTCGGGTTATACGCACAGCACATTAAATGACATGCATTTCAAATAAGTTTAGTGCGAAAGTGATTCATTCCAGTTCTAACAAGTGACAAGATTACACAAGGCCGTAGTCGGGACGGTACCAACCCCC
>CABFVZ010001909.1:20987-32376 GCA_902151445.1 Timema monikensis | reverse complement strand
CCCCCCCTCAAAATTTAATTAACAAAATATACAAGACTTTATTTATGGTTCAAACAATATCAAAATTAAGCCCCTAGTACAAATTAGGGGGCTGTGCTATCATAAAAAAAAGTACTTCAGATAGCTTTTAGAGGTGTTTAATATCTATATTTTTTTCTAGCCTCCACCAATTGGGGGGGTGTTCCCACCAAATCCCCGTTGAAATTATTGTCTGGGTACGGCCTTGAGCTTACAGTTCGTTCTTCGGGTGAAATTCATCTAAAAATATGTTTACATGCAATGTGGTGATGAACACTCTTAAATCATGCATTTAATTTGTTAGTAAAATCTGTCTTAACGTCATTATTATGACTGTTGACTACTTATGATAGACGATTCTACTATTAACATAAAATCCGCGTGCCAGGTCGTTAGTGAATCATTTAGCTAACATAACCAGGTTCGCGATCAGATGGCGAACGTGATATTGACAAATATAGTGTGTCTATTAAATCATTATTTGGTTTAGACTTAATAGATTTTTTTCTTAGCAAATTAAATTTAATGTTTCGTTCCAAATATTCAATTTACATTCTGTAAATGCCAATAATGCAAAAGCGGATATAAAAAAGCAGTATATTAAAAATTATTTTCTTAAGAAGCCAAAATAACCTAAAATGGTAAAGTAAATACAAATTTGTGTTAAATTATCCCTTTCCTATAAGTTTTTGTTACAATGTTAGATTTGGGTGTTAAGGCATTTATTTTTCTTGATTACGTCCTCAAGCCAATATATAGGTGTGTGTGTATATATATATACATGTAATTATTTAAAATATATATACTATATATATATATATTACGTGTATATATATATATACATGTAATTATTTAAAATATATACTATATATATATTACGTGTATATATATATTACGTGTATATATATATATATATATATATACATATTTTACGTGTATATATATATATATATATATATCTTTATATTTATCACATGGGGTTTTCAGATGGGCTTTTTACAGCCGTAAGGTGAACATAAGAGACAATTTTTTGTCAATATTGGCTACCCTATATTTATCTACAATTCCTTCTTAAAGGTTCTACCCATGGAGTTCAGTCTACAATCTAATGTTAGTATCGACTATTATCAAATTAGACTATCCAACCTGGGTGGACTAAACGTAGAGGGTGATATTTAATTAATGAATAACATTTTCACCATCCAGAGGAAAATTATTTAAACTAAAATGTGAAAGCACCAGATCCTTATTCTATCCACGGCTGACTGGATAAAAAAAAGTTGGTAGTGCTAACCGTTCACCTGAAAAACACAATTCTGAGCACAACACTAACTAAATGATCAAGTTGCGACGGTTAATTAGGTCTAGATTTGTTTGTCACGTAATATTGTAACTTTTAAAGGACGTGTATTAACGTGACGGAACAGTCCAATTTTCAAAGGAAGAACCTTATCTGACACCTAAAAAAAAGCTACTGGATCTACTTTCACATATTCTTACATTAAATAAAGTAATTTCCAGCACTCGATTTTGATATATTTACTATTAATACCTAGAAGACTGTAGCCAGAGGGGGTTGGGGGTTCAAACCCCTCGAGAATATATATGGCTTTATTTATGGTTCAAACAATATAAAAATTAAGATAAAAGTTTAAATTAGGGGGCTGTGTTACCGTAAATAGTACTTCAGAGAGCTTATAGAGGTGTTAAATATTTTAAAAAATTCCTAAGCTTCGGCATTTTGGGGGTTATTTTACCATAAAAAAAACCTCTACACTGAGCTTCAAAAAGTGTTTAATATTTAGAAATTTTCCAAGCCTTTGGCAGCAAGGGGTTTATTTTACCATGAAAAAACCTACTTCAGAGAGCTTCTAGAACTGTTTATAANCACAGCCTTGCCTACGAGATAACACTATTAAAATAGTTTAATGTTATAAATCTCTGTAGCAAAGAGTATGTTTGTATTTTATTATTAAAGGCCCTTCGTATGAAAATTGGTTTGTACAAGAAAGATGTCTAATAATAATACTAACTCTGTGAGCATGTTGTGAGCTACCTTCTCTACTCTCCTGAATACTCTGAGGAAGTTCCTTCCAGCTAGTTTCTCCAGCTGGAGCATGGTCCAGCCTCTAGTTCGAGCGAGTTCCGCCAGGAGGTACGGGTATCGCGACACGTCCTCCAAGCCTAGCGGGGTCCTGCAACAAAAAACAGCGTAACAGGGGCAGGACAACATTAGAATACGGTTGTAATGAGGTGGACTGGCTAGAACTAGCTCAAGATAGGGATAGGGTGTAATGAGGTGGACTGGATAGAACTAGCTCAAGATAGGGATGGGGTGTAATGAGGTGGACTGGATAAAACTAGCTCAAGATAAAGATAGGGTGTAATGAGGTGGACTGGATAGAACTAGCTCAAGATAGGGATAGGTGGTGTACTTTTATAAGTGTGGCGATGAGCCTTCGAGTTCTTATTGCCAGAGAGGGAGTAAATAAGTAAAACAAAATGTTAATAACATATTAAATGACTATCAATGTTTCCTACAAAAAAAAGTTTGTATTTTCCAAACTACTGGGTCTATACTGTATATAAACTACATTTTGGGTGTAACCTTTCCTTATTTTACCATAAGTATAAATTAGTTTAATTACTATCTACATGTTTAACATAATCTCGTAGTAGAGGCTTGGCTGATAATGTAAAGTTTAAACGCGCGTCTGGCGCATGTATTTTTTTGAGGGTTCGCTGGCAAACGTTGGCTACGACATTCAGGCTAACAAACTTGCAGGTCAAGAATTTAACCCACCTGTTGATCCCGTCATACCCCGCGCCAATGCCCACGTGGTCCTCGCCAGCCACGTCGCGGATATGTGTCACGTGACCTGTAACAGTTTGAAGACAACAGGGATCAATGACAGAGTGGACTACACATACTTTCTCACTTTTCTCTCTCTCTCTCTCTCTCTATATATATATATATATTATATAATATATATATATATATACACACACACACACACACACAAGATTCAGAGGTACTCCATCCGACCTAATCTGCTTGTTATTCGTAAATTGGGAGATTGGTTGACTACCGAGTCTAGTCTATAAATACGACCCTTTATACATAGCTGGTACTCAGCCATCAACCAATACTTTATCAGATCTAAACTATTTGTTATTTGTATGCTTGTAGAAAAGTTGACTTCCAAAACTCGACAACAAAACATGACCTTAAGGCGGCTGTCTCAATCAGCAAGAAAGTATCAATCGCTGTCTGGTCACGTGGCTTGAAATACAATGGTTTGTGTCGTTTACTGGAACTACTTCTTTATTATATCACCCGCCTCGGTTGCGTAGTTGGCTAACGCGCTAGTCGTGTTGAGCTCGACTGCCGAGGACGGGGAGATCGAGGTTCGAATCTGTCGGGTGAACTGGGGTGGTTTTTCCTAAATGGTTTTACACTCTTCCTCCACGCAAATGCGGGTTCACTTCCTCTAATTATACCTTCTCAATTCCTAATCCATTAGCGTAATTAGTACTTAGAGCGTATAACCCGAACGGGTAGTAAGACGCGGTGCTAAATATTAATTATTAATTTATTATATCTTTGTTTGTATTCCCTTTCGCTCCTCACCTACAAACACCCTTTGTAATGTCAATAAGAAATAGGTGAAAGAAAACTACGAAACTTCTTATCTCAAGGTAAAGAGCACAACTAACTGCTAGTTCTCAAATATATTAAAATTTTCTGCTCTGAGCCTATAAAATAATTATTGTTATTTGTTAGAGGAAGACTAAAATCTGGAGTCCATTTCCATCAAGCCTACAGTGGTCCCCATGACTTCTTTGGTGCTGACTGACAGCTCGAAGCACACAGCTGACGGCTTTGAAAAGTTACCAGACCAAATTATGTATCCCTACTTCGAACCATATGATCTGCAAAAATATATGTTTAGCAGCTGTTACTTCTGACAGTCAAAATTTAGGTATATACCTAAATGTAGACTGTCAGAAGTCAGCTGTGAACTGTCAGTCAGCACCAAAGAAGCCACGGGGCTACTGTAGTCTCATAGATCCTCAAATATTCTTTAAAAGTCGTTGAAACTGAGCTAATGTCATATTTTCACACATTCTCTCCCCCACTTCCCCCCCCCACACACTATTAAAACACTAAATATAGGGTTGTTAAGGAAAAAGTCTTGTTGGAATCTTTGAAGTTTATTTTGGCTTGATTTTTTTTTTTAAATAACGTATCAACGCATAACGTATTCAATGTTGCCTTAAAGCTGAATGACTGCGCAGTTATTTCTCGCTTGCCGAAGTGGCCCCCTTAAATTTCTCTTCTTTTGTGAATCTGTCCTGAGACCGAACATCTTCCATTTTACTCGGTCCTGAGCATCTCCTTTCATACTTTTGTAGCTTTTTCCTTTCTTTATATCTGTTAGTATTCCAAACCCTCTTCTTCCTCTTTTTACCTCTATATTCCCCTCCGTGATCCTCTTCATTAAACAATCTTTACCTATTGCGTGGCCCAGCCAAGACGTTATCATACTTATGACTCCTTTTCTCTTCTATCCTCCTTAACACTTCCTCACACCTCATCATGTTAATCTATTTCACCTTCTCCACGTTTCTCCACAACCAAGTTACAAAACTCTCCAAATATCTTCGTTCTCTCTTTCTGATGTACACGTCCCAGATCTCTCGTGTGAGGGCAAATTACTATCCGTTCTCCAGATCAACTGGTCTGCAGTGAATAACAAACAAAACGTGTTCACTTATGTGGCCGTTGTCTGCTGGTCGTTTCCGTGTAACAACTCCAATACGTCACTTTCTGACATCTTATTTAAGGCAGCGACTTTTTTAATCGTTGGAAATTCACCTGCCGTGTCAGGGCTTGGCAAACACTTGTCTTGGAAGCAAACATCTCTTGCGAGGTTCCTCTAACCCATCATGGCTGTGTCCTTCGAGTGTAGCCACGCATATTATATGCGCAGCAATCAGTTTAGGGACCTACGACCCCGTGTCTGTCGTCAACCCTGTAATCACCGGACAACTGGGAACCCCCGATTGACCAGGTTCCCACGGGTGATATTTGTGGAATAAATATAAGCTTTTTTTTTGTAAAATGGAATCCCGAGCCACTTAACTACTGGTGAGAACTTTGGAATAAATGGTGCCTTTTTTTTGTTTTTTGTAAAATGGGATCATGAGCTATTTAATAGCCGGTGAGAGCTGTGGCATCGCTGGTGCGTGAAGGGACGGTTGTGTTTGAGGCGGAAGGATACCTTCCCCCTTTATCCTTTCATTTCTGTTCGTGTTTGCATACCTCCGTTATTGGATTTGATCGAAATGAACGTGGTGGTATTTCGGTTCAATTGAGCAGGTCTCTCTCCCTTCTTCCCCCACTTCCCCGCCGGTGCTACTAGCTTGTTGCCTATTGGTTCAGATTGGTACAGTCTAGTACAGAATAACCAACGATGCTCATACTAACCAATTTGACTCAGTGGGTGATGCCTCTTTTATTTACGCGACGTGGTTTTAATTTGCTTTTAACTAGAGAATTTGACCCACCTCGGTGGCTGCGTGGTCTAACGCGCTACTCTCACAGTAAACGAGATTGTAAATGATGGGGAGATCAAAGTTCATATCTTGGTCAGGTGAACTGAGGGTAGTTTTTTTTACACACAAAAAAAAAAAAAAATCACTCTCCCTCCACGTAAATGCAGGTACACTCCCTATTAATATAACCTCCCAAATCCCTAAAATCATGAGCGTAATTGGTACATAAGCGTATAACCCGAACGGGTAGTAAGATGCTGTACTAAAAAAAACTAGACTATTCCAATTCGATCTTGCTTGAATAAGTGTGTGACAATACTTGCACTGCACATATCAAAAAAACATAACCCAAAATTATAATCATGAAAACAATACCAAATTATATTTATCAGTTCAGTTAAGGCGAATTTTACAAGACAAAATAGTATAAAGTTAAAACATAAAACCTTGGGAATCAAGATGGCCCAAATTTCATATGCCAATCTAGAACACATTTTACCAAAAGAAGCCTACATATTTTCCCCGAATAAACACAAAATATTCGCATATTTTAGGTTTTCAAAACACACCTTTACATGATAGGATAAATGGTTGAAACTGCCCAATGGGCGAAATTAACAATCCATAGTTCATCCTGGCGGTAAGGTGAAAGTCATAACTCGTAATGATCACGTCAGAACAGTAGTTAGTGTACAGATGTGGGAAACCTATCTCAGTGTTTCTGGCCCAGATTCAAACCCCGACCTCGACATTACCATCTGCTGCTAGCTTGTACAGTATGTGTTGCTGAAGAATACTTGAGAAGATCAGGTGGACAGACAGGGAGACAAATGAACAAGTCCTAAGAATAGTGAGAAGATCAGGTGGACAGACAGGGTGACAAATGAACAAGTCCTAAGAAGAGTGGGTGAGAAGATCAGGTGGACAGACAGGGGGACAAATGAACAAGTCCTAAGAAGAGTGGGTGAGAAGATCAGTGGATGGACAGGGTGACAAATGAACAAGTACTAAGAAGAGTGGGTGAGATCAGGTGGACAGACAGGGGGACAAGAGAACAAGTCCTAAGAAGAGTGGGTGAGAAGATCAGTGGATGGACAGGGTGACAAATGAACAAGTCCTAAGAAGAGTAGGTGAGAATATCAGGTGGACAGACAGGGGGACAAGAGAACAAGTCCTAAGAAGAGTGGGTGAGAAGATCAGGTGGTTGGACAGGGTGACAAGAGAACCATTTTGGATGTGATTCTTCGGTACTAAGCAAATTGGATCAGACACATCCTTAGGAGGAAGTGTCTTATGCATGACGTCATAGAAGGAAAGGTCGAGGGAAAGAGGAGCTTAGGAAGGAGGAGGATTCAAATATTGGATGACTTGAAGGAAAGAAGAAAATTCTGGGAGCTCAAGGAGGAGGCAGAGGACAGGGTGCAATGGTGGTCTAAGTTCACTGACAAAAGGAATAAGTCTGTCGTAAAACAGAGCACCTAATATTTATGGTAATAATAATACTAATATTAAGTCGTCATTTGTTTTATATATCTCATCGAGTGATTTAGAAAATAAACACCATATACATGTAAATAATAATATTTCAACTAATATTTATTTATCGTACCCAAGAGGTCGTCATACCAGTTTTATTTGTCACTATTCCCCGCCCCTATATTTTCCAACTAGCCCGCTAGACTGCGGTAACGCAACTAATTACTCTCATTATGCTGTGACATGAACAAAGCCTGGTATTCAACTCGCATATGTATGGAGGACAAATAGACCTACGCCGCATAACACTAATTCCATTAGTAGAGACAGAACCTTCTCGCACAAAGGCATAACATAACGCCTCGGAAACGGTATCTATCGGGAGGAAAACCAACCACTTCAGAAGACTAATTACTCTATCGCGGCGTGGCGCATCGCTCGGGAGATGAGATTAATTTAGGAGAAAAAGTTGTTTTAGTGATAGTTTTAAACAGCAGTGTTTAAGGTGGGAATGTAGGGGACGTGAAAAAAGGTAAGTGTTTTTGGAGTTTTTATGACAACACTTTTTTTTTTGGCTAAGATAAATATATTTCTACCGTACAAACATATAGTTTAATTTTCTTATGTTGATATCAACAGTTGTTGAATATCTGTCATGAGTGTAGTGACATTAGATGAGAAACTTTTTAAATGAAGAGAAAAAGTTGCCGTTAAATTCTAGGACACCTTTGACAGATATTCAAGAAATTTTGAGGTGACCATGTGATAAAATTAAATTCTATGTTTGTACTGAAGCAAGATTGTATTTATTTTGGCAAATAATAAGTTTTGCCATAAAAACTGCAAAAAAAAAAAATTGGCCTTTTCTCGCGTCTCCTTGCACCACACCTTGACTTCATTTTCTACCGTTTCTCTTTTCTTACCACGATCTTAAGAAAATGTAAAAAAATACTTTGGACCAATGTCGTTATTTTTAAAAATAGAAATAGGTTGAAAAGCTTTTAAAAAATGTTAAAAGGCTATTTTGATTTTCTAAAAGTACACAAGGTTGGAATGTTAAAAATCTAGTTTTAATTGCTTTAAATTAAAAAAAAGAAAGTTATTTTAAACTTCCAAGTTTTCACCATCTGTAAAATAACCAACACTAATCCGTTTTAATTAATACTAAATGAATCGTTAGTGTTTTTTTTCTTTCTAAACTAATTATTTCATTATAATTATTTTATATTCATAACTAGCACAAATGAATATAGGAATAGGCAAGTAATGAACAATGACCATGATTTATTTACAAAGGAATGGTAAGCCACATTTTTGTAAATTATTATTTTTAAATTCTGACCACAAACCAGCTCGCTCTTGAGTTTGACTCAAGTTTTATAAAGTGTTATTACATGAATTATATTTCTTTTTTGTAATGTCTTAAACTCTAAGTAGAAGAGTAGTAAAAAAAATATTGACCCTTGATAGATATCAACTGGGAATTGAACAACTTGGTAGGTTTTAGTGAAACCTCATTTGAATGAAAGTTTTACAATTATTTCTTCCCACATATAAAACATTTCACCTGAATTTCTAAAAGGTCTTTTCAAATAAAAAGATTGGTAATATTTGAAAAATATAATTCAGATCCCACACACATATATATAAAGGTGTTCTGTCATACGACAGGCCCATTCCTTTTGTCAATGAACTTAGACCGCCATTGCACCCTGTCCTCTGCCTCCTCCTTCAACTCCCAAAATTTTCATCTTTCCTTCAAGTTAGTCAATATTTGAATCCTCCTCCTTCCTAAGCTCCTCTTTCCCTCAACCTTTCCTTCTATGACGTCTTGCAGAAGACAGTTCCTCCTAAGGATGTGACTGATCCAGTTTGCTTTGTACCAAAGAATCACATCCAAAATGGTTCTCTTCTCACCCACTCTTCTTAGTCACCCTGTCTGTCTGTCCACCCGATCTTCTCAATTCTTCTCCAGAAGCACATTTCAAAGCTCTCCAAGTATTTCTCCTTCCTAGCTCTAGAATAAATAGACCTTCTATTCAACCCTTCTCCTGTTATTTAATGACCTTAAATTTTGACTGGAATATTTAGAAAAACATTTAAAAAATAATTTTCCGTTTGAAAATTTTAATTAGAGTTGGGTCTCGTCCATTATTTTATTAATCTCAAATTTATTTCCGAATCTTGGAATAGTTACGAACATAAGACGAAATAAAAATATAATAAAGTAACATAACATACAAACGTGACTAAATGTTAACATTCTTTCTTAGAATCCATTCATTATAACATTCATACATTCAGTTAGTATTTAAATTACTGGTATGGGGCCTGGTTGTTGAGTTCATACTAAAAACATGATTGGTTCCGAACCACCAATAAGCAGTATTAGAGCTTTAAAACAAATTTCACTTGAATAATTGAAAACTATTTTTTTTAAGGATTTTATTCTCGAAGCCAAAATTTCCTCGAATCCTTGAATCTCGAATCTACATAAGGGTGCGTGCATGTCGAAGAGCGCGCACATCACTCACCTCTCATATTTCCGCACATCACTCCTATCTCCGCTCATCATTCCTATCTCCGCTCATCACTCCTATCTCCGCTCACCACTCCTATCTTCGCTCATCACTTATCACTCCTACCCCCGCTCATCACTCACGACTCCTATCTCAGTTCACCACTCATCACTCCTATCTCAGTTCACCACTCATCACTCCTATCTCAGCTCACCACTAATCACTCCTATCTCAGCTCATCACTAATCACTCCTATCTCCACTCATCACTCCTATCTCTGCAGGTCACTCCGACCAGACGCAAGAAACAAACTGGTTTGTTTTTGTGAAGGATTGTGCAATGTGCGCTGGGCTCTGATTGTTTGCCTCAAGGTCAAAGCAAACCCTCATTGTTGTTCACACTTTTATTTTATCTGCAACAAGTTACAAGTAACAGTTCAAATCAAATGGCATAATACTCACCCTCCGACCTATTGGACTCTATCTCCTGCGCTCATGGCCATGAACTTCTCTCTCAAACACACTACTTCACAGATTGATCGGAGGTGTGATTCGACACTCTGCACAAGAGGAACGCCACGCCCAGGGTAAACAAGCCAAGGCGGCTCGGCGCGCCTGGTTATTATTTCCTCCACTTGGACTGTTCTGGAACATTCTACTAGTTCCCAGGATGCCCAAGACCTTTCCCTGTGCTGTCCGATCTCATCCCTTCCACTCCCCTGTGATGCGCGCTCCTCTGCATGCGTGCACCCTAAGGATTAAAGGATCGTATCCCTAATTTTGGTAGCTACTTGTTTAATTACAATATTACTAGTCAATTAGGCACGCAGTCGCTTCCACTATGGACATTTAATGCTTTCTATCTGCCTTTCATAATTAATCATCAATTACTTGAGTAGACACACTTTTTAACCAGTAAACTTTTGTTTTGTTTGTAAACTGGAACTGATGGGCACGCTACTCTCCTCTCTGTTTGGCTTGGCAGTGACCAAGAAGTTGGGGTTTGAATCCTAGCCCACTCTAGTGAATATTTTTTTAAATGGCTTACCCAACCTCTTTATATATAAATGTAGGTGCCCTTCTTATGAATTCTACCTTCCTCATTCACACCCGATTTTGGAGCAACCCGCTTTGGTGGCATCATGGTCTGACGCGCTATTCTCACAAGTAGACTAGACTGCCGATGATGGGGAGATTGAGGTTCGAATCTTGATCAGGTGTGCTTCCACTCTCCCTCCACGCAAATGCAAGTACACTTATTATAAATAAAACCTACCAAATCCTAAGAAAAAATATTCATGTGAGCGCAATGGTCTGGTTAGTTAGGCTTAAGTTAGGCTTAAGCTAGGTTTAAAACTTCTATTGGTACCAACTAATAATCAGCATTATCATCTCATCGGGGCGAAGTAACCATACCTACATGATGTCTCAACCTCGGAGGATGGTTACATATCAGACATTGCCAGTAGAGGAGCAAGGGTGACCTGCTGGTCTAGGGACTTCTGTGCTGAGGGTCTGGGGTTCAATCCTCGGTCCCGGCACAGATTTATCTGATTGCCAAACCCTTCCTTCAACTCTGACAAGACGTGTATTAATCACAACTTGTGAATGTGTGGTAATACCAGGCCTCCACCGTGGTTCGGATCCCACGCTAAACTGTAGGTCCTCCATTTCACCTCACAATCACCCTACCATTACACATTAGTGTAAGTGCGTATAACCCGAACGGGTAGTAAGACGCAGTGCTAATAATAATAATAATAATAGAGGAGCAGCAATATCTAGCCACAAGCCCTCGTGGCATACACTAAACAAAAA
>CABFVZ010001909.1:0-16210 GCA_902151445.1 Timema monikensis | reverse complement strand
CCCCCCCCCCCCCAAAAAAAAACCCTTTAAAAAAACAACCCAACAGCAAAAACTAGCGATCTAAAACCCAGCGCTGTGCGCAGTCATGGTCAACGCCTCGTCTCGTTACAAAGAAGTTTTAGTTTGGGTCACAGGTTCTGGTAAAAAACTATTTCACAATTGTGAAAAGTAATTTGACTTTGGAATAACATTATTAAATGTTATAGAGTTGTTTTTTGTTTGACAATATTTTTGTAATGGTTTCAAATTTTCTTTTAAGCATAGATAAGCTATTTATCATTATCACTTTATTTATTTGATATAATTAACGTTCACTTTCCGGACCGATTCATTATATCAGTAAACGGGAATTTCTATGAGCGAGAGCAAAAGGGTTTACCAATTTTGCCGGGATCTTAACCCAGCTTTAGGTGGACGTGAAAAAATGTCAGTGTTTTTGCAGTTTTTATAGCAAAACCTCTTTTTTTTTTGCCAAAATAAAAACAACTGATTCGGTACAAACATATCTTAATTTTCTTCACATGATGATATCAACAGTTGTTGAATATCTTTCAAAGTATGGTGGCATTAGATGAGAAACTTTTTAAGGCTATTGGCCCTTTTCATTTGGCGTGGAAATATGGAGCCGTGGAAACAAACGGTTATTTTCAAGAATTTTTATTGTTTTGCAATTTTCTTTTCGGAAATGGTTTGTTCAAGAATATAAGCATGTTGAATAAGTAATACTTTTTATAAACACACCTCTTTTAGTATTTTAATAGTGATCAAATATCGATAATTTTGACATTTTTCAATAGAAAACTGCCGGCTTCATAACAAAAAATAAGAAAATGTAACAGTTAATAAACATTGATACATTATCTTAGAAGAGGCGTTGAAAATATTAATATAAAAATCTCACTCGTTCTCGAGAAAACTGATATTTTCAAACGTATTATTTCTACGCAAGACCTGTCCGGTAGCTAATGCGATCTACGATTTCCATGATCCATCTGTTCTTGTTAGCGTGGAAGGATACTTTGGTCGGTTGTGAAACCACTCCGAGACTTTCACCCTCCCACCCACCATCCCATAGACTTGCACTCGACAAGGCCAAGAGAAAAAGTTGTCATTAAATTCTAGGACATCCTTGAAATATATTCAGCAACTGTTGAGATTACTCTGTGAAGAAAATTAAACTCTATGGTTTTACTGAAGCAATATTTTATTAATTTGACCAAAAAAAATGCTTTTTTTTATAAAAACGGCAAAAACACGGACATTTTCCCACGTTCCCTCACTCCCGTATAAACCTAATTTACCAAACCCTGATGAACATGGGACATTTTCCCACGTTCCCTCACTCCCGTATAAACCTAATTTACCAAACCCTGATGAACATAGGAATTATTCCCCTTTCTTGATAAATCTCCAATACCAGCTAGGAATTAAACCCGGGACTTTTAGGGTCAGCAACCAGTACCACGAGGCCAGATTAAACCTAAATAAACATAAATATATTTTTAATGAGCAATATTACGGTTTCAAAATGTATTTACATAATTTTTCGTTTAACATTAACTACCGTAATTAAATATATCAAGTCTTTGAAATAATACTAACTACACATAAAATATGCTACAATGCAATAGTAATAATAATTCAAAGAACAATGAGGAAATTAAAGTCTAAAGGAAATTTTGTCATCTTTATTTTTGAAAATTGTTTTTAAAAGGCATTATATATATATATATATAAAATACATTTTAAAAACAATTTATTATATATATAATGCCTTTAAAAAACAATGCTCAAACATACAGATGGCAAATTTTCCTATACAATTTAATTTTCTTATTGCATATAATATATATATTATATATAATACTCAATAGAAGATACGCAATGTAAGCGAAAATTCAGCAAATTCTCAATTAAATTACAAAAATATTTATTAAATCATGATTTCACATACAAATAGTACACATATATATGTTTAATAAAGTTATTCTTTATTCTATAAAGGTCACATGTCTCAATAAAATATGTATTTCACTTCATCTAATATAAACCATAAACATTTAATAAAGCACTCAAATAGGGTT
Source organism: Timema monikensis (assembly GCA_902151445.1). NCBI lineage: Eukaryota > Metazoa > Arthropoda > Insecta > Phasmatodea > Timematidae > Timema > Timema monikensis. The sequence goes on along the minus strand of CABFVZ010001909.1, from coordinate 14,126 downwards.
CACACACAATGTATAAAAAAAGGGAACCAGACTAATATTGGAATATGATAGTTTTTCAATCTTCGGATTGAGAGAGAGTATACACAAAATCACAAAAGATCAGTAAAAAAAAAGAAGACAAATATCACAAAAGATCAGATTCAAAGTACGAGCGAGGAAAGGAAAAAGAATAGAAATGTTTCGTTCAATAGAGAGTTTGAGGGGCCTTGTAGGTGAACGAAGGGAAGGGGGGGGGGAAGAGGTAGTAATAATACTCACGTAGATCTATTCATATAAAAAGTGAATACATCCAGTAGGATGGAGGCAAGATCTGAATGCTGAACTAAACGAAAGAACAGTAAATCCCTGGGGAGTGTCAGGATGAAGAATCAGGAAGAAAGGACTTTGACGAAAATGAGGTGAAAGCAATGGAACAAAACGAATGTTTCACTCCGCGTACCGTGTCAAAAAAATCGTTATGCCATCACGTGTAGGTGAGGTGGATAGCGGCTAGCTTGTAACGTTCTAATTTGATGATTGTCAGACAAGGAAGTCAATAAGGTTGGCTACGAAGATAAGATACCTTGTACCGACGTTTTGTTCCGGTCGTTAATGAATGACTATAAGTCGCGTTTTGTTCCGGTCGTAAATGTAATGACTAGAAGTCGCGTTTTGTTCCGGTCGTAAATGAATGACTAGAAGTCGCGTTTTGTTCCGGTCGTAAATGAATGACTATAAGTCACGTTTTGTTCCGATCAGAAATGTATTAAAATCGAAAATTAGAAAATGGCTGCAATTAAAAACACGTGGATGTGAAATTGGTAAACCCTCGTGGGAAATAACCCCCAATGCATCTCGCTGAGATTGGAACCTTTAACTTTTGTAAGTGTCCTAATATACTAATGAACTACCAAAACTACCAAATGACGATCATAAACTGTGGTCTAGTGGCCAAAGTTCCTGGCTTCAGAGCCAGAGGTCCCCGGTTCGATTCCCAGCGCTTCTAAAATATATCTGTGAAGCTGTGGGTCTGTAACGGTGTCAAATTCAGACTCGTGAGGACAAATGAGGAGTTACTTGAATAAATAAGTTGTAGCTCCGGTTTAGAAAACTGAGATTAACTGTCGAAGGTCTTGTTTTGCTGACCACATGACACACTTTATCAGTAAATGTTGGCCCTATCCTCGCTAACGGTGGCGGCGGCCGCTCGGTCGGTCGGTTTAGCTCGCTTACGTGCACGTTACACGGCTGTATCATCACAGAATTTGAAAACTAACTTAACCTAAGATAGGTACACCTTATATCTTTAATATGAAATAATAACAGAAAATAAATTATTTCGTTCACCTCAAACTGAATCAAACCAATACATCCGATTCTTGTAGTAAACATATTTTTGATATTTTTTTTTTAAGCGAGTGGCATTACTGATCACGAGGTACATGGCATCCGGTTCTGCCCCTGTATGTAGACTAATAGTCTCTCTGGTAGCACAGAACGTTGTCCAGGGTACACCACAGGAGGTTGTCTACACGTGAGATGTTGTTATGAAGTTGTGGAGCCGGGGTGAGTCTTAACCTAACTCAAGACTAATCCATGTGAACATGTGGAATGCCATGCCTCCACTGTGGTTCGGATTCCACTTTAAACTGTAGGTCCTCCATTTCATCTCACAATCACCATACTACAGTAGCCCCGTGGCTTCTTTGGTGCTGACTGACAGTTGAAAACTTTAAAAAGTTACCGGACCAAATTATGTATCCCTACGCCGAACCATATGATCTGCAAAAACATGTGTTTAGCAGCTGTCACTTCTGACAGTCAAGACTTAGGCATAAACCTAAATGTTGACTGTCAGAAGACAGCTGTGAGCTGTCAGTCAGCACCAAAGAAGCCATGGGGCTACTGTATTTACACATTAGCGTAAGTGCGTACAACCCGAACGGATAGTAAGACGCGAAGCTAATAATAATAATAATAATAATAATGACTAATTTACCAAATCCTGGTGACCGTTGGGATAGTTCTTCTTAAAGAGAAAAATACCTAAGGTGCAAACCGGTAATAGAACCAAGGACCTCTAGGTTCGTAGCCGGGTGCTCTGACCACTACACCACAGGGCCGGGTTTTTCGGTTGGTTATTGGAAGTCCTGACTCCCCGGGGTTTGTTTTGAGTGTAAAGGCCGGTCCACACAGAAAAGTAGTTCATTAATGCAAACTATGATCATTATTAGCTTGCCCCAAATTGAAAAACTATTGATTTGTACCATACACATTTTTTTAAAGAGAAACACTTAAATAGATATGTGTTTTATTCTCAAATTTATTTTTAAAACTAGAACTAAAGTAAATTTTAAATTTCTACTACTAAAAGTGGTGGCTTTGGTGACCGAATAGTCTAGGGCTCTTCTCCTGCAGTATACAAGAATGCCAATGACAGTGAGATTCAGGTTCGAATCTCGGTCGGGTATAATGAGGATTGTCTCTCTTTATTCGCGAAAATGCGTGCACACTTATAAATATAACCTTCTTTATCCCTAAAACCATTGGTGTAGTTAGTAATAAGCGTATAGCCCAGGCGGGTAGTAAGACGTGGTGCCAAATTTTCTATATAATTTTTCTTCTGGTCTCAAACAAATGTTATAGAATTGAAATGTGCTATAAATTTAGATTAATAATGTCATATTTGAAGGATAAAAATGTACAATTCAATCTATATTTTCTCAACCAGAAACAATGTTTAGGACACCGGCTAATTTTAAAAATAATCTAGGCGTAATAATTCTAGCGTTCTGAAGGGATCACATTTTTTTTAAAAATCTTTTTCTGTGAACAGGCTATTATTACATTTATTGGGGAACATAAAACAATATTCTCGTCATTGGCTGTGTTGTAACCTCTGACAAATACAACTAGTAAATAAAACATTCGCGCCATGTTGTATGTAGACACCTGGAGCCATCTATCGACCGAGTGAAGAACTAATTACTTCACAACGGTGGATTTTTTTTTAACCGTTACGTTTGTTACACATTGACCCAGAGATTTCTATTTATCTTTGAACCATTTCACCACGTACGCTCGGCGTCCAATTTAGTAGAAATCACTCTGCGAAAGCAAAACAAATTGGAATGGAGAATGAGGGGTGGGGGTTAACCAAACCAAATACAAAGTTATTTGTTTTAGAAAAAAAAAAGTTGTAAGCTTTACCAAGGACAATAGATACGAAGTTAGAGGTCTAGTAGTAAAGTAATGGGTGAAATATATTGTAGCAGAGATTTATCACTCATACTTAAATTGAGGGATATATTTTAGCATGAATCTCAATATTTTTTCCGGGTAGTGGTAGTTTTATGCAGCTCAATTTTTTTTTCCGGGAAGCAATAGTCTTAAATTAATCTTAAAAGATATGAATATAGCTCTTTAAAAAAAAAAAGATTGCTTTAAAAAAAATCTTTACTAAAAACGTGATATATAAAATGGTTTTAACCCGCTTCGGTGGCCGCGTGTTCTAAACACGCTACTCTCGCAGTAGACCAGACTACTGATGACGGGGAGATCGAGGTTCTAATCTCAGTCGGGTGTACTGAAGGTGGTTTTTCCTAAATGGTTTCCCACTATAACCTCCACGCAAATGTGGGTACACCTATAGATATAACCTCCCTGATCCTTAAAACTATTATCTGATAGTACGTAAGCGTATAACCCGATTGGATATTGTGTATGTTTTAGATATATATTAGATTGTAAGTCGTGTGTTTATATAATCATTCGGTTCAGAAAGTGCACATTAAATACCTCAAATAAGAAAAATTGAGATTTTTTTAATCTGAAAATAAAAATCAATTATATTATTACCAAACAAATATATGTAGGCCTATATAAATATAACTTTAAAAATAATTTGTATAATTTGGCAGAAAACAAATTCTCACTTTTAAAAATCCCTACGGTGGCTAAGTGGTTATAAATTGTTGAGCCTATTAGGATTCCTTGGTTTGTTGGGTCATTTATTAACTACTTAAATACAAATTATTCCTGCTATCCAATTAATAATTGTGGTATATATTGTGATATACTAGTTGTAACACCAAACATCGAAATACGCTTACGATAAATAATATTATCTAACATTTTAGAAATATTCTAAGAATGTGTAGTAATGAGCGTTTACATCACTAATGAAGGAAATTATCTTAAATTAGTTGGATACACTCTAAAAAACAGGTTTTACAAATAATTAAACCTTAAACTAGTGAAATGTAGGAAGTTAAAATATTTTAAACGGGACATTTTGGATACAAAATTATTTAATACAATGTTAATTTGTTACACTTATACTGGTCTTAAATATATATGGATTAGCTAAAGTTACATTTGGAAGCGGCTTTTTAAGAGATTCTATATATAAAAAAAAGTAAAAGTAGAAAGATGATAAATAGGATTTTTATTTATTTGAGGTATTTAATGTGCACTTTCTGAACAGACTGATTATATCAGCACAAGATAATTTATATGAGCGAGCGAGAAAGAAAGAGCCTACTAATTTTGTCAGGGAAGTTATTTCTATGCTACAATCTATATGGGACCAACAGCTTTACTTTTCCTCCGAAAAAAATTGTGCTAAGGATTTTTATCGCTCAATAAAAATTCACTGACCCTGGCTGGGTATGAACCTACGATATTCAGGTCTTGAAGCGAGAACTTTATCCCGATACCACCAAGGTTTACGAATAAATAAGATAAAATGTAAAAAATAATTAGTTAAAATTGTCATAAGTTAAATATTAAAACTAAAGTTGTTGTTACATAAATGATTAATTTAAAAATATATATATATAAAATAGATTTTAATATTTATGTTTAGAGGCTAGCAGAAGTATCCGGTGTTGTTCATAATACATTGCCTGGTTACCGCGGGTAGCGCTTTATTATCTTCAAACAGACAGAAAAATAATCTCTCTTCATTTTATTTCTTCCCACACAGTTTTTAATCAATTTATAATAAATCTTGTAAAGAATTTAAAATCCCAGCTTCAAGGCGCAGAGTATTTTTTTGTACAGTGATTATTAATATTTAATTTTCAGACCTCTGTAAATAGAAGATCTCACGCAACTCTCACGACAGACAAACTCTACATTTTAATCATCTAGATTACAGTCGTATATTTGTAAATTAATTCTACACCATCATCAGGAAACAAGATGAGAAAATAAATTAAGTAAGAATATTGGATTGCAATAAAATAAAATAAAATTGTGCGAAAATAGGTCAATGTTTTTGCAGCTTTCGGTTTGATATTAATCTGTCGTTCAACCATAGGAATTAACTGTAATTTAGTGAAATCCAAATTTGGTTTCTTTAGTTTTCTACGCTCATTACCAGGCCTAGGGTTTCGATTATCTAAAACTGATAAAAAAAATCACCCATAAAATGACCTAACAATTCTAAAAAATGATTTCATATATTCACTTATAAAATGTAGATGGTATTAAAAAATATTCTCATTCAACATGAATAACGTAAAATGACTAAAATGCCTAAAAATAACTTAAAAATTACTTAAACCAAGAAAATATGAGCTTAAGTTACAAAATTACCTATAAAATATACATTTATACAACAAGGGACCCACCTCGGTGGTGTAGTTGGCTAACGCGCTAGTCGTGTTGAGCCAGACTGCCGAGGACGGGGAGATCGAGGTTCGAATCTCTGTCGGGTGAACTGGGGGTGGTTTTTCCTAAACGGTTTTCCACTCTCCCTCCACACAAATGCAGGTTCACTTTCTCTAAATCCAACATTCCAGATTCCTAATCCATTAGCGTAATTAGTACTTAAGCGTATAACCCGAACGGGTAGTAAGACGCGTTGTTAAAAAAACAACAACAACAACAAGGGGATCATTAACAGAGTTTATGTACTTAGGAGCATTAAATGTGATAAAAAAAATACGTAATCAAATTCTGGGCCCTGTTTATATATAGCTTGCTCATAGCAAACATTTTTTTTTCTCGGTAAAATGAATCGAATAATAATGCTTCACTAAAAACAGTTTAATTTTTTTCCGCATAATAATCTCAATCTCAACAGTTTTTGAAAATTTGTTGTCAACATATAATTAGCATTTGGTGACACACTTTTAATTTCAAGAGAGATGTCATCAAATTCTAGGAAACCCTTGACAAATATTCAACAACTGTTGATATCACCGTGTGAAGATAATTAAACCATTTGCTTCTACTGAAGAAATATTTGATTTATATCACTATAAAAACTGCAAAAAATAATGTCCTTTAACATGGTTGCCTACTTTATATAGGTACTTGTCATACTTGGAGATTTCGGAGCTATTTTGCAAAGCGGGTTGGATATTAACTTGACGCATCTAAGCAGTATAAGCACTATCACACTTAGACACCAATGTACGAAATAGAAAGAGAGAAAAGAAAATGATCAGTTCACCCTGTGAGGGTTCTTGTCTATGTGCTGATAACCCATCCCCTCTTCCTCTGACGAGTTTACACAGCTAATTTAATTTTATTATTATTATTATTAGCACCGCGTATTACTACCCGTTCGGGTTATACGCACTTACGCTAATGTGTAATGGAAGGGTGATTGTGAGATGAAATTAAGGACCTACAGTTTAACGTGGAATCCGAATAGGAAGGGTTTGGTAATCAGATAAATCTTTGCCGGGACCGAGGATTGAACCCCGGCCGCCAGCACAGAAGTCTGACACCTTATCCCTAAACCACCAGGTCACCTGCTAATTTAATATTTGCGCTTTGAAAACATTGAATTACTTTTTAATTTTACATTTTTCTTATTTCCTATTTTAGGTAGACATACGCTACCACGGACTTTATTAATCAACATCCTGGCAGGAAGACTCTTACAAACCATTTTCGTAAATAAACCAAAAAGCCTAAATTGTAGAAGATTTATAAAAAAATACGTTTACAAAAAAAAAACTTACTTAAAGGTAAAAATATTTTTTTAGCATTGTGGGACTATTTTTAGAATTATTTAAGAATTTATAGTTTTTGTTTTAACGTTATATCGTTAAACCTCGCCGAATAAAACTTAAATTCATCAGCATTGGAAAATACTATCTTGACCAGTGACGTCACAGGTAGGCTGTTGAACTCGTCGCCACAGAGTGGTGTTTAGGATGCTCCTCGCACCGCATGTTCTCCTGATTGATGGTCGTCCAGTGGCGTGGGCTAGATTCATTCCTGTGAGGGATGCTAATGACCCAAGGGTGACAACACTTTATATAGCATGGCAAGGTGGTCAGAGGAGGGGGGAGGGGTACTGAAAACTCGCACCTGACGCTCTTTGTATGCAGTAGCGAGGAAGGATACACAATAACAAATAATATTATATATATATATTTAGCACCGCGTCTTACTACCCGTTCGGGTTATACGCTTTAAGTACTAATTACACTAATGGATTAGGAATTGGGAAGGTTTAATTAGAGGAAGTGAACCCTCATTTGCGTGGAGGTAGAGTGGAAAACGATTTAGGAAAAACCACCCCCAGTTCACCCGACCGAGATTCGAACCTCGATCTCCCCGTCCTCAGCAGTCGAGCTAAACACGACAAGCGCGTTAACCAACTACGCCACCGAGGCGATTAACAAATAATATTAAAATCTAAATTTAACATGGCAGTTAGTGTTTGGGTCACGCACGCTTCTTTCAAGGGTCTCCGGTTTAAATCTCTCCTGGGTATTTCAAAGGGTTTCAGGGTACAAGTGGGTTAGACACGGCGAATTCCCAGGGGTTGGTAAATACACTCACTTTTGAAATCTTGTCATTAATATTGTTTATGTATTAAAGGCAGAGAAATACGTTTAAATGCGTGTTGAAATCCCACCAAAAATTCAAAACAAAATTTAAGCAAGTACATTGAATAAGAATTATTTTTGGAAACGGATGGAAATAAATAACTGAATGATAAATTCGCACCGATGGACACATGGAATCAATTAGTTTTTTTTAGCACCACGTGATACGATATGTTAGGGCTATACGATTATGTAATAATTACACTAATGGTTTCAGGGATGAGGAAGGTTATATCTAGAGGAAGCGTACCCACATTTGCGTGAAGGGAAAGTGGAAAGTTGTTTTGAAAAAAAAAACACTTTCAGTACACCCGACTGAGATTCGAACCGCGATCTCCCAGTCATCGGCAGTATAGTCCACTGTGAGAGTAGCGCCTTAGACCATGCGACCACCGAATTGGGTTAGAAGGGGAACAATACATCTTTTTTGGAAAAGTGCCTAAAAAAAAGGTAAGAATTTTAATTTTTAAGTAAAGAACCAGCGTTTCATTCAAAACCGCACCGGTCGTTGCATTGTCGAAGGCTTCACTCTTTCAACAACCCGGTCTACTGGTGACGTGGTGATCCGGGTTTGAAACCTGGTTGGATTTATAGAGATTTTTTTTACCTGAATGTCTTAACACTCTTTTATTTATGCAAATGTGTGTACATCTCATCAAAAATCCTCCTTATCCATCTCTACCTCATTGTCGTAATAGTTTGGAGAGCCTTGACTCAGTCCATGTAAAAAAAAAAAAAATCTTCAAATAATTATGATCTCAAGTTAATACGTTCAACTTAGGGTGAGGAAGCTAGGGGGTAGACTAGAAGAAAACCAACCACATTAGCGTGGAGAGGGAATGGAAATATAACAGTGATACAATACCAGTTTCTGTGACCGCGTGGTCTAACGCGCTACTCTCGCAGTAGACTAGACTGCCGATAACGGGGCGATTGAGGTTCGAATCTCACTCAGATGTTCTGAGGGGGGGGTTTTCTAAAATAGTTTTCCGCTCTACCTTCACGCCAATGCGGGTACACCGTCCTCTAAGCATAAATTTCCTAGCCCTTAAAACCACTAGCGTAATTAGTATATAAATATTTAACCCGAGCGGGGAATATACACGGTGCTAAAAAAAAAGTGATAAATAATTAGTGGAAAACCAACCTTTCGTGAACCCAGACATGATTCGAACCTACACCTTTCTACCAAGGTTGTCTAACGCGTTAGACCATATTTTCACCGGTGAGAATTGTATTACTATTCTAAACAAAACTTTTTACTACAAACATCATACGCCACGAGTTGAAACAAAGTCCGTTATAATATAAAAACAAGAACATTTATAACACAATATATAATATTTACTCCACTGAATATATCCTCCTTTTCCTCCTCCATCAAACATTTGTCTTTCCACAACAAAGCTGAAGTAAATGTGTGTATTTGTATGGACGTATAATACCGTTTAGTGGGGGTGGAGGTGGGGGAGGGGGGAGGGGGGGAAGGTTGTAGAATAAGGGGCGTAATGTGCCAGCATCCAGTATGGACGGTGTGATGTATGAGACGTCGTAATAAAAAAACAACACAAAACAAGTAGAAACGCCTGCTGCTATCAACCGACGCTACAGATGCGACGCCATCAATAACGCGCACACATAACGTTTGAGATAAGAATAGACGCACGAAACCCCAGGGCTCATTTAAACCGTGGATATTTCTTTATGATTAACTTGGGTTGTTAAGGATTTCAGTTTGGCAACGTTAATTTATTCACAACACGGTGTTTTGAGGCCACTGTAGTAACCTCCACGGTTTGGAGTCTCCAGTTTATTAAATAAATATTCCGTTACCCACTCTCGTGATAGACTGGGGTGATCGGGATTTGAATACCAGTCGGGTCTATTGAGGGTGGTTTTTACTAATTGGTTTCCCACTCTCCTCCCACACAAATGCGAGTCTCAACAATTTTATAGTAACTATCATATAAGCGTATAACATGAACAGGTATTAAGACGCGGTTATGAATTTTTTTTTGTATATAAGGTTTTTTTTACATCATTATTATTATTATTTTTATTATTATTAGCACAGCGACTTTACTACCCGTTCGGGTTATACGCACTTACGCTAATATGTAATGGTAGGGTGATTGTGAGATGAAATGGAGTACCTACAGTTTAACGTGGGATCCGAACCACGGCTACATCCATCACTGTTTCCAGCTTGTGGTCAGTTTTTTATTCAAAAAATATATTTTCTACCACCAGATTTCTAGGCCTGTCGTAGCTTCATATACCTTATAATATAACTTAAGACTAGGACAGACACAACATCCAGTCTCCGGTCGTTAATTTACCGCAGTGAAAGGGTCGACCCACATTTCACCAATGATATATTTTTCGACCACGCCGGGAATCGACTCCAGGACCCTTATCTCAGTAGACACACACGCTACCAACTGAGCTATGGTGTCAGATTGGGGTGTACTGTGGCTGGTCTTTCCAAAATGGCTTCCTATCTTACATAAAATAAATGCTGATACATTTCCTCTAAATATTGCTTTACTAGTCCCTAAAAACCATTAGTGTTGTTACCCGCCTCGTGTGGCGTAGTTGGCTAACGCGCCTGTCGTGTTGAGCTCGACTGCTGAGGACGGGGAGATCGAGGTTCGAATCTCGGTCGGGTGAACTGAGAGTGATTTTTCCTAAATGGTTTTCCACTCTCCCTCCACGCAAATGCGGGTTCACTCCCTCTAATTCAACCTTCCCAATTCCTAAATCCAGTAACGTAATTAGTACTTAAAGCGTATATCCCGAACGGGTAATAAGAAGCTGTGCTAAAAAAAAACAATTGTTAAACAAAAATCCTGTGGCAAGACGAGCTTTGTATGTGATACGGAATATTTGAAAAGTATTAATCTCGACTGTCGCACGAAGAGGAATGTAATTTGAATACCGACGCACCGGTGATAGTAAGCGAGTCGACCATAAAACCCAGACCGCCGCCTCAGGACGTAACAAATGAAGGAACATGAGCCCCGGATATTCCGAAATGGACAGTCATCATTCGTTGGCCGTTTTATGTTCTTTTGTATGTGCGCGCTATTGTGAATACGTCAACTCGCCCAATAGCATCGCTGAGGGAACTGCAGGTCTAATGGATAACAGCTTTATCTTCGCCCTCTTTCAGTTAACTGTTGCCAAATTTCCTCGCTCTGTTATGTCTGAAGGTGGTGTGCTGGGGTAAGAAGGAGCTACTGGCCAAATCTCCTCGCTCTCAGTTATGTCTGAATGTGGTGTGCTGGGGTAAGAAGGAGTTACTGACCAAATCTCTTCGCTCTCAGTTATGTCTGAAGGTGGTGTGCTGGGGTAAGAAGGAGCTACTGGCCAAATCTCCTCGCTCTCAGTTATGTCTGAAGGTGGTGTGCTGAGGTAAGAAGGAGCTACTGGCCAAATCTCCTCGCTCTCAGTTATGTCTGAAGGTGGTGTGCTGGGGTAAGAAGGAGCTACTGGCCAAATCTCTTCGCTCTCAGTTATGTCTGAAGGTGGTGTGCTGGGGTAAGAAGGAGCTACTGGCCAAATCTCCTCGCTCTCAGTTATGTCTGAAGGTGGTGTACTGGGGTAAGAAGGAGCTACTGGCAACCTCGACTAACCAACGTTTCCAAACTTGTCTTATATTTGAGGGGAGATTGACCACACGAGAACGAGAGAATTATAGCTCTGTTTCCAGATATAAGGGATGCGAGAAAGTATAAGTGTTTTTGCAGTTTTTATAGGATTTTTTTTTTTGCCAAAATAAGTAAACTATTGGTCCAGTAGCAACGTTAAGTTTAATTTTCTTCACATGGTGATATCAATAATTGTTGAATATCTGTCAAGAGCATAGAGACATTAGATGACAAACTTTTTAAATTAAGATAAAAAGTTGTCATATTTCCGGACACCCTTGGCAGATATTTAGTAATTGTTGATATAATTATGTGAAGAAAATTAAACTAAACGTTGCTAGCGGAGCAATATTTGATTTATTTTGGACAAAGAAATGTTTTGATATAAAAACTGCAATATCACTGGCCTTTTCACGCGTCCACTTCCACCTCACCTTAAAAATGTAGTTCCCTTAGCGATGATATCCGGTTCAGGTACTCATTCTTTGTGGCGAAGAGTTTATAAGTTGTCTCCTGATCTGGCTCGAACCTCAGACCTAGATAGATGAAGACATACGTCCATAAAGAAAAGGAGAGTAGATCCTATACTTATTTTCTCCATGCTGCATCTGAGGGTTGAACCAGGCTCTTCGAGATATGAAGATATCCTTTAAACTCTTCGTCACGAAGAATGAGCATCTGCCTTCTTTTGTCGAACGTTGCCATCTTTATTTAGATAATACCGTTAAATATACGGTCCAATTTCCATACGAAGGGTCTCATCTGAATTAAGACTTAATAGTAGTATTTCTCCAATGGGAAATGAGACTACAGCCTTTGTCTTCTAAGTATTAAAGGCCTATCCTTGGGCAACTCACACAATAATTTCCTTTGTTGGTGTCAACGGAGCTCATATTCTTGGTTTTGTCTCCATTCCTTATTTGGTTCAAAAACTACACAACTTTCCTGTCGAGCCCCTAACTCCTTTGCCTATCTAAAGAATGTCACTTGCATGACATCTTGAGTCACTTCCTGATACAACCGGTAATGAGACAGTAGGGCCAACCAAAATAACAAAACTTTCTCATAGCTCAAATACTCATTAACATACGCACACCCCGTTTTGATAAAAAACAAAAACAAAAAAAAACGGCAACATATCTTTACGGTATCAATGGTGGGTTCATTAGGAAACGAATGAATTGAAGATGTCATCGTCACACGAATATTAATGAAATACCAGCGTTATTATACTAGGGAAAAGGAACGGAAGTCCATTTTTTTTAAAACTCGAATCAAGTTAGTGCTGACATCTGTTAGACAATCACAGTGGTGGCTCGTGTATAGGCACTGCGGAACTGCAGCACCCTCTATTTACACTTGATATTATCGATAACATTTAATATAATGAGTTTTTTCTTTAATTCTTTATTTATTTTTGTAGTGCAATATATATTCCTTAAGCTTAATGTCAGTACTTCAGTAGCCATCCCCCAGTTTATGAAAAATATACAAAAATATTTGTATGGAACTGTACGCTTCACAGTGCCAGTGACGTGGTGTTTGACTGTTGTGCGCATGCGCACATAAAAGGGGCGTGGAGAGGAAGGCGGGACTGCCAGGTAGAGAGAGAGAGCACTGTTGCTCTCGCAGTGCCGGCTCTGGATGGTAGAAGGAAGTTTTTTTTTACTCGGCGTGTGTTGTGCTTTAAAAACCGTGTACCATATTCTTGAACGTGATAAAGTGTAGAAGAGTGTAGAATTAGATTATTATTCTGCTTCCAGCTATTCTATTTGATTATTTTTTTCGGTTCTTTTATTTAACAGAAAGACTAAATGCGCTTGCAGTACTTTCAATGGAGGAAGATTTCCTGAATTGTCATCCAGAGATCAAGGAGAAAATTATCGAACTTTTTTGCGCAAATTAAAAAATTAAAACAAGAAGAATGGATTTAATTTTTAAATGAATATATAAAGCTTGAACTGTAACAATTTAAGTTCCTGAATAAATTTTCATCTCCTACATGATTTTTTTCCTTTTACACAATTTTAAAACAAAGGATAAAAGTTTTCTGGAGCAGCACCTCCACTAATTTTAGCTACGAGCCACCACTGGACAATCATGAGACGTTTCTGATCAACTTAAGATTATGTTTAATAGCGGTCTCTATCATATTTAAATTAATAAAAACAATATTTCCTGGGGTCTTTATGGGGCTTGGAAAATTGGTATAAATGTGACTTTCTCCCTATTTCTCCTGTAACCTTCATATATCATTTCCCCAAAATCTATCCGTACTAATGCAGAGAACAGGAAGGTTAAAGTTCACAACCAGGCTATTTATTTTCAAATAGTATTTATCTTTGAGACTTTCTTAGCCCCCTTTGTGCGTTTATGCTGGGGAATATTATCGAAACTAACCTCCTCTCTCCAATCTAGTAGATTTATCCGTTAAATAACACACGTGTCTATAATGTGACATCAAATTCTTGTCCACACTGTTTGGTTCCATCGCGCATCCTAGATGATAGCTGTTGTAACTATAGCTTAAACTCCGGAAGTTATTATTCCCTCAACGAAACTCAATCAAGAAAATATTAATTTCATATTCTCATAGATATTTATGTGTGATAATGTTATTTGCGAATGTCACTTATGGTAG
>CABFVZ010001908.1:116955-149797 GCA_902151445.1 Timema monikensis | reverse complement strand
GCGCGTAAGCTGTCCATAGGGCTCGTTTTATTCCTTTAGGTTTAATACAGTCCGACCATAGAGGTGGTAGGGTAATTTTTTGACTGTTGAAAAGGGGACAATTTTTTCGTGTATTCATACGTCACGTTGTGATTTACAGCAGTCACTTTTGATAAATTAATCCATACTTATAACATAGCCAATGTAATTTAGTAAAATGTTGTCAGTGTTGACAGTTATATTTTTTAAAAGCTTCTTTCTACCAGAATACTACTTTAGGTTTAAGTCCTTGCTTGTTTTATTCGCCCTCACCACCTTGTTCTCATATATTAACTCTGTTTTTGATAGTCACTACTGGCACTGGTAGTGCCGGATTTACGTATGTGGGAGGGGGTGGGGGGCTCGGGGCGGCATACAATGTGGGTACTTCCATAAACCCATGTAAATCGCATCATAGCGTGTCTGAGGAAAGCTTAAAACTAAGCAACTGTTTTACTTTACACAAATGTTAGCGCGAGAACTTGTAAATGATCAACGGGGACATTCCTGGTAAATCTTTCAAGAGTCCGCAGGATGTTTATTTTTAGTCTAAACTGCACACCCGTCAATTTGTTGTTACCTAACTATTTCATGCACGAATATTATTATAGGTACAAAACACGACGACACCTACAATATAAAATTAAAGTTATTGTTTTTTTTCCTTGTGTAAGGATGGCTTTAGGAGCTCAGGGGGGTGATCACCCCCTCTTTAATTTGGCACTGGGCACTGGTATAAATAAACCATAATGTGGTACATTGGTTGCAAGCAGTTAAACATGGTGTTATCTCGTTATTTGGTTCGAATTCCCAACCGGGAGAGTAATGTGGGTACATTTTCCTAAACTTCGCCCTCCTTGTTCTGTGTTGCCAATTTAGCTAAATGTAACAAACAGGCTTGAAGAAAAAAGCACAACTACATTAAGGTGCGGTCGAAGGGAGTGCGAGTATTTTTACAGTTGTTACAGCATTACATTAATTTTTTTGCCAAAATAAATCAAATATTTCTCCAGTAGCAACAAAGAGTTTAGTTTTCTACACATATTAATATCAACAGATCTTGAATATCTATCTGTAAAGGTGTCCTGGAATGTTGTCAAAACTTTATCTCTTAATTTAAAAAGTTTTGACAAAATTCCAGGACACCCTTGACAGATATTCAAGATCTGTTGATATTAACATGTGCAGAAAACTAAACTCTTTGTTGCTACTGGAGAAATATTTGATTTATTTTGGCCAAAAATTTATATTCTATAAAAACTGTAAAAATACTTTCACTCCCTTCTGCTGCACCTTAAAAGAAGGAACAAGATATACACCCGGACGAGAATCATAACCTAATCTCTAAGTCCGAGGGTATAGCGATACTCCGTTTGTGTTGATCTATTTTTAGTTAACTTGGTTAGTGAGTTTTGTTCCCGACTGTTTGTTAGAAACCGCAGTGTGTGCAGATTCCGCGGATAATGTTTATTACGATTAACGATTGTAAAACAATATTTAAGCTCCAATTGTGCCGAGTAATGTAACCTTGACAATGTACTTCTGGTGACCTTCAATTTAGCATGACGTCATTGGAGGGAGAACTCGCCACGCGCGCAACACGCGTATTACTACCCTTCCGGGTTACCATGTAGAAAACGCGAGAAAAGGGCGCTGTTTTTGCAGTTTTCATATCAAAACTTTTTTTGGTCAAAATAAATAAAATATTGCTATCGAGGTGATGAATTATTTAATCTAAGAAGAAGGTATGAAGAGCGTAGTTTTTAAATAAATGCATCCGCAGTAGCGGGGAAAATGGTAGGAAAATTCAAAGTGATTACCTCTTCATACATCAGACCCGACATTAGTGACACATTCAACCACCAAGCGCTATAATCGATAAATGAAATTGGGGAAAAAAGCTGGAATCGCTGTTATTGCTTTGGTGGAACACATTTAAATAGCTGGAGTTTTTTATAGAAAAAATAATTGGACCTTTTTCTTCTCACATTTTTAATCGTGGGACCACCACGATAGGTAAATAATTGGTGTTGTTTGAACATGTTTTATTTGACGTCTCGTATGGATGAACAAAGGCCCTATCTTATCCTGCTCCACGCGGCGGGATCTATTCCTTTATTTTCGCTGGACGTTGAATTATTATTATATTTAGCACCGCGTCTTACTACCCGTTCGGGTTATACGCTTTAAGTACTAATTACGCTAATGGATTAAGAATTGGGAAGGTTGAATTAAAGGAAGTGAACCCGCATTTGCGTGGAGGGAGAGTGGAAAATCATTTAGGAAAAACCATCCCCAGTTCACCCGACCGAGATTCGAACCTCGATCTACCCGTCCTCAGCAGTCGAGCTCAACACGACAAGCGCGTTAGCCAACTACGCCACCGAGGCGGGTCGCTGGACATTGAAGACGTGACCTTGTGATGCGTTCCAATCCACACTCGGTTTCATTATCTGGGTTGATTTGTCCACACAACAGCCGAGTGATGATAACAAACCCGAAACAAACCAAGGTAATAACTCTCCGATTGTTGTCTAATCCGAAGATAACAGGAAAGTTTTCTCTTAGCGTATATTACCTTTGATCACGTGGGCTAAAGTGTCAATTTCACAATATACTGGATTACCTGTAAAAGTGAGGTTGAGATTTGAATTTCAGTTGAGTGCACTAAGATGTTTTTTCGAAATGGGTTTCCCACTTTTCCTCCATGTAAATGTGGGTACACTCTATATAAATAATAGCTTACTTATCCATAATCTACTCTGTGTAAATATTCAGATAGCTTAGAAAGTATAGGTGCGCACACAAAGAAAGTGTGTTTCAGAGCACCCTTATGACACTACACGCCACACAACATGTAAACGTTGATTAAACTTTGAATGTTTTGATTTGCATGGTTTGCCGCGGTTTGAGCTAGCGCTGTGATCACTGCATATCGTCGTCATGAAAATACGGGAGTGGATTGAGAAACCGCGAGATATTCCGGCGAGCCGGTTTTATTTAGGCTGCCGCAACTACTTTAAACTAAAATAAAGCTATCCATTCAACTCTTGATTGTTTATATTAAATTTTAATCAAAAGTTTTACCGAGTAAGACTGGGGACTCTCAGAGTACATAATTTATGATATATAGCCGACGATGATATTAAAAATGTAAAATCGTACAATTAATTGATTCTTGGTTTTGTTTAAAAAAACTATTTCTAAAGCCAAACGTAATAAAAGCATTTGTTTTTTGTGAATACTGACTGTTTCTAGCCTTGTAGCTCACACACCTAGCGGGGAGGATCATTTTACAAACTTCAATATTTCAAAAATATACTTCCAGCTATTGTCCAACAATTTATAATTATTTTTGTTCATGCCAGTAGAAAGAAGCTAATGTTTTAAGTGGACTGAATAGCAACGTAATAATCGATAATGTAACTGAAATGGCCTTGGTATTAAACTTTTTAACTATAAATAGGTTAAATAATTCACCTCGCCACTTCAGCTTACAGAGAAAGATATTATCTTAAGTGGTATTTATGAATTTATTAGTATATTTGTAACCTCGGCCCTCTTTAGAACATGCCAGTCTATCCCTGTGAATATGAGACGTGTAATAGAGTTGTAAGACGGAAAATGTTCCGTTTTATATAGGCCTACAAACCGAACGGGTTAGTAAGACGCGGTGCTGAAAAAAAAGTAGTAAAGAAACAAATTAATGCGAGTATTTGTAGACCCGTTATGTTCATAAATCATAGTTCAATTTTTTATCGTCAATAAGATAATTAAAATAATTTTAAGGTTGGCTCAACTTTTGTCTCCTCCCCCCCCCTTTATCTCCGTGCCCCTCCCCATCCCCAGCCCCGTGCCCCCTTATGATAGTCCACTCGTCTCTTAACATAATATTTTGAAGTATAATAGACTCTAGGTGCCTCCTCTACAATTTAACCCCTTCATCGCAAACCGCCACTGCAAAAAATGTTCATCCCTATATGTGATAGCACCTATAAAGATTATATTATTATTATTTTCATTTAAATCTAGTACTATATGTGTGGAATCATTGAAATAAATAGCACGTAAAACATAAGTTTGAATTTGATATTTAAAAAAGTTTGTGTTTGAATGGAGCTTACTTTTCCTCCGTGGATCTAGGCCTAGTTATGTTATAAGAATGTTCTCAGTCATTTAGACTTTTAAAACAGTGCGAATATTACAATGCTTTTTTTTCATTTGTAGGCCTAGTTAAAAAGTATATTTTCCTCTTCGCTTTTAAATGCCATATCTTGACTGGTCTTAATAATCAGAAAAAATTATTAATAATCCCACCCAATAGGATTTAAAGACGAATCCCCTCTGTTATCTTAAGCTAGCTGATAAGACTGTTGTTTTAGTGTCCTCAGCCTTTTATTCGTTGTATGTACAGCTACGGGATAGGTCGGTCCCTGACAGGCATATTTCTGGATTTCGCGCGAAGATTGTTCTCTTTTGTTTTGATATATTCTTAGATTTTTCATAACAAGAAGAGCGCGATTTGTGTCCAATGATATGTTAGGTTATCGGGATGTATAACAAACCCACCCTGAAGATATACAATTCTATAGATCGATGCTAACATTGTTCTACAGGATTTCATCCTAACTACACTCAAGGATTTGGTGTCATTTTAACATTATTATTTGATGCAGGTTTTAATCCTACATTGCAGCAAGGAGTTCATTGAAGAGATTATTTTGTTCATTTTATATAGAGTATTTATTAGCTAGAATTATTTTTTTCAGTATACTGTATTTTTGGTATACATTTTGGGTTCTTCCTTTATAAGGACACCCTTACCATTAATTTTTAATGGCCACACTCCAAAGTATCTGAGGTGCGACGCACTATTAAAAGGCTGCATTTGACTGAACACTGGAACAACAGCCTCCGGGTTAAAAGGGCTGTGCTCCGTGCGAGAGCTTGAGTCTTTCAATACGGATATCGCTAGGTGCCAGCCATCAAGGAGCATTTTAAAAAAAAGCCAATTTCAATCATGTTTTCACTAGAGACAGGACACAAATATCCATCTCAAGTCAAGCGGCCGGCTTCTACAAAGTTAGGTTCAGGTAGAAACCCAGCCCCATTTTCGCATAACCCACTTCACAAAAAGCTTAAGCAAACTGAACATTACGATTACAATGGTCTCTCTATGACGAACATGTTACAAGTGAGTCATTTAACAACTGCACATTTGGAAGTTTTTTTTAAATCGCTGAGCATTGACACTAACGAACCCCAATGTTGATAGACTCGATCTGGCTCAAGTAGCGCAGTAAAACTTCCGTAAGGCTTAGGATCTGGTACACCCCTGTCTTTGACCTGTAAATAATCATTAAGTGTCATGGAAAATGCCAGTCGGATTGGGAACTTTCGGCAGCGAGGTATAAAAGGCAGGTCTGAGTCGGTAGGTTCGATCTATCTGCGGTATAAAAGCTGGGCTACCTTGGGGGGAACCTTTAAGGATGGTTTCTGGAATAAAACTTTTGCTCGACGATTCCCAAGCAAGTTCAATTACACGGCTCTTTTTTGGTATTCAGAATTCGTGACAACATAACTATTGCTTCTGTTTTCAGTTATTTTTTTTATGTTGAGGAACTAAACTCGATAAATACCCCCTTTCCTTTTCCTCGTCAAACTCGATAGTCCACGCTAGAATAGCAAACAATGTCTTCTTTCAATAGTTTTAAAATCTCCTCATTGACGGACCCCACGTCATCGTTCCTCATACACAGTATTGACATATGTGTAAAATCAGTGGCAGCTTGTAGCTAAAATTAGTGGGGTTGCTGCTCCAGAAATTTTTTAGCCTTTGTTTTAAAATTGTGTAAAAGGAAAAAAAACATATAAAAAGAAAATTTATTCAGGAACTTGATAAAATCTTATAAAAATTGTTTTTACTTACATTAACTTAAATTGTTACAGTTCAAGCTATATCTATTCATTTTAAAATGAAATCCATTCTTTTTGTTTTAATTTGCGAAAAAAGTTCAATAATTTTCTCCTTGATCTCAGGATGACAACTGAAGAAATTTTTCTCCATTGAAAGTACTGCAATCGCATTTAGTCTTTCTGTTAAATAAAATAACAGAAAAAAAAATGAATCAAATAACTGGTAAGCAGAATAATAATCTAATTCTACACTCTTCTACACTTTATCACATTCAAGAATATGGTACACGGTTTTTAAGCACAACACACACTGTGTAAAAAAAACTTCCACCATCACGCCAGAGTCGGCACTGCGAGAGCAACACTGCTGTCTCTACCTGGCAGTCCCACCTCCTCCTATTATTATTATTATTATTATTATTAGCACCGCGTCTTACTACCCGTTCGGGTTATACGCACTTACGCTAATGTGTAATGGTAGGGTGATTGTGAGATGAAATGAAGGACCTACAGTTTAACGTGGAATCCGAACCACGGTGGAGACCTGGCATTCCTCACATTCACAAGATGTCTTGTCAGAGGTGAAGGAAGGGTATGGTAATCAGATAAGTCTTTGCTGGGACCGAGGATTGAACCCCGGCCGCCAGCATAGAAGTCTGACACCTCACCCCTAGACCACCAGGTCACCACCTCCTCCTATCATCATCA
Source organism: Timema monikensis (assembly GCA_902151445.1). NCBI lineage: Eukaryota > Metazoa > Arthropoda > Insecta > Phasmatodea > Timematidae > Timema > Timema monikensis. Next base: position 143,155 of record CABFVZ010001908.1, on the reverse strand, counting down.
AACATCAGACATCAGTCAAACACCACGTCGCTGGCACTGTGAAGCGCACAGTTCCATACAAAGATTTTTGTATCGTTTTCATAAACTGGGGAATGGCTACTGAAGTACTGACACTAAGCTTAAGGAATATATATTGTACTATAAAAATAAAGAAAGAAAAAAGACTCATTATATTAAATGTTATCAATAATATCAAGTGGAAATAGGAGGGTCTGCAGTTCCGCAGTGCCTATACACGAGCCGCCACTCGTGTAAATGTAAATATAACCCAGGATTTAATATGACAGCAAAGGGTTTTAGTAACTATGTCGCTAAATATAAGTTGGCCTGGCACTTCCGATGATGTCATTTTCTATCGTATCGTTACTGAGGAGCTGTCAATCTTTCTACCAGTATTTTGAGACTTGTGAAAGCACGTTGCTAGTCAGCCTCAAGGTCACAAACTATGACCTCTAAAGACTAAATTCTACTCTTGTTTGTTTGGTAACTGGGTAAATTCATAACAAATTAATAGTTTCTCCTCACTGATTGAATCTGCATTAGCCGAAGTCATCTTCATCCTGAGCGTTGACGGTTCAACAAAGAGGATAGGTAACTTTAATTGAGAGTGGTAGAATTCATTGGTCTTGGGGTAAAGTGCTCGCCTCAGAACCCGATGTTCGTGGGTTCAAACCCAGCCGGGGTCGACGAACCTTTCTTGAGGGATATGTTATTATTAGCACCGCGTCTTACTACCCGTTCGAGTTATACGCACTTACGCTAATGTGTAATGCTAGGGTGATTGTGAGATGAAATGAAGGACCTACAGTTTAACGTGGGATCCGAACCACGGCGGAGGCCTGGTGGAAGAAATAGCTCTAGAAGGATATAAAGACCAGATACCACATGGATTTTATATAAAATGTTTATGTAGATAATAGTTTTACCATTTAAATGAGACATAATTTGTATAAAGTTACTCTCCAACGTACCGAGCAAATGTTGATAAAAAAATAAGCATATATCTATAGCAATACAAAGCTAATTTAAATGGTTTTACAAACATTAGAAGAGTTAATATTTATTTTACTAAAAAATTTTTTTTTTAAANTAATATTTTTTTTACTAAAAAATTTTTTTTTTAAAGTTTAATTATTTTCTCTGGTCATCTTATTACTTAACTAAAACTATAAAATGAAAACATAGTGACCCAAACTGCTCTTCAATATCTTAACTGCAAGTGTGCTAATATAGGGAGACACTGGCCAACGCTTTTTGTCTCTAAGGTGGGAGTGTAGTAGCGCGAGTCAAAGGCAGTGTTTTGTGAGTTTTTATAGCAATAAAACATTGCTACCGTATAAATGTATTAGAGTTTAATTTTCTTCGCATGGTGATACCAACATTTGTTTGTTATGTCGTGAGCAAAATGGCATCAGATGACCAACTTATTAAATGAAGAGGAAAAATGTTCATTAAATTCCAGGACATCCTTGAAAAATATTCAAGAACTGTCAATATCAACATGGGAATAAAATTTAACTTTGTTTATACTGGGGTAATATTTGAATTATTTTGACCTAAAAAGGTTTTGATATAAGGACTGCAAAAATACTATCCTTAACTTGCTTTACCTACACTCCCACCTTAAATGTTTGATCACTGGTACTAAATATTAGACAAACCCGTATATCTTAGTCTTAGACCTTGGTTCAGAGTAAGACGTTTCAGATTGGGGTATGGACCCCAAAACCAGGGACAGAACCATAAATGTATTTAGGGGAGTGTTCCATCTAAGTTGGCTCGTGGTGAAGTCCTCAAACAGGAGATGCCAAGGAAATGTTATTAACAAAGAATCTCTATTGAAGTAAATTAACTTGGCTTAGATATAATTGTGGCTGTAGGTGCTATGAATTTTCTGAGACGTCAATGAACTACTATACTATGTATTGAGGAGGAATACAAACAATTATTACTAATGAAACAATGTGATGGGGTTGAACTCACCTTCACTCCCTCTTCGTTAAAGTCATACCAAAACACGATTATACTTTTGTATGTGCCATAACTTAATTAACCATTTAGATCTCTGCCCAGACCTTTACAAAGTAAGCCTGTAAGTTAAAAATTGAGAAAAGATATATTTTGAACTATTGACCCCGTGAACTAGCTCTAATACTACATTCAGTACAATCATGGGATGCGGGGCTGTATCATCATCAAATTCAGTCAAACATTACTAGAGGACGGTATTACACCATTTTTATTTGATATAAGAAACATTTCTTTAATAAAATGTGCGATAAACGATTTGATACTTTTTTTAAAATTAAAATGTGTTATTACGTCATATCACAGTTATTTCAAAGTTTGTACATATGATGTAGAGAAGAATAAATTAGCAGCTATAAGAATTTGAAATATAAATTCGGAAATATTTATGAATGGATCGCAAAACTTTTAAAAAGTTGCTCATCAACATTTTTCCATTGATTAAAAGGAAAAACAAAAACTCGAGAAATGCTACACGTGTGCAGAGTCTGTGTTATATATATAAAGTATATTTCAAATTTAATGTTCTTTACTGTATATATTTTATAAAGTATATAATGTTAATTATACTACTTTATAAAATATACTTTATTTATTCTCAAAGTAGTCTTACTACCTGTTAGGGTTATATGCCTATGTACTAACTACGCTAGTGGTTTTAGGGGTTAGGAATGCTATATTTAGAGGAAGTTACCCGAATTTGCGTGGAGGGATAAAGACAAAACATTTTAGAAAAACACCATTAATACACCCGTTCGAGATTAGAATCTCGACCTGCCCTTCATCGGTAGTTTAGTCTACTGAGAGAGTAGCGCTTTAGACCATGCAGCCACTGAAGCGAGTTATATTATATATATTTTTTCAGAAAGCTTGTTTATAGTAAATATGACTGTGTAACACCGGCTGAAACAAATTTATCTGGCCAAGGTGACCAGAAAGTGTTTATGAACCTCCTGCAGTATTAATGACGAGAGTGTGCTAAAGTAGTGTTTTGTTTTATTTGCAGAGTTTCGATGTCGTGGCCGCCGTGCAGATGATCAAGAAAGAATGTGTCGATGAGGTGTGTATCTAGCGACTTAGTCCACAGAATTGCCCTTAGAGGTCTCTGGTCTGTATATTCTTTCAGGGCTCTTTCTCCTACTTCCCGATACCCTAAAGCTTATAGAGTTGAATTTTGGTATGGACGCTAACTATCATGCCGTATTTATGAGAAAATTTTGAAACTTGAAATTGAAGATGGCGGATACAAAATGGGGGATGAAACAAACAACTTAATTCTTAGATACCTTATATTCAGTATGGACATTATAGAGCATGCTATCTTTAAGAAAAAAAAATTCTAAACTCGAAAAATACAAATTAGCAAATCCGAAATGGCAGACTAAACGTAAAAATTGAGTCCTAAAGAGCTTATGTTGGTATGGACACTGTGGAGCTATGTTTATGATAAAAATCTGAAACTTTAAAAAAATCCGAGATGGTAGACGTAGCGTATAAATTGAGTCCTATTTTGATGAACTAGGAACTCAAAATGTATTTCAATATTTTCTGATAAGATTATTACCCTAAACAAAATTTTCCCATCCCAAACTCCTCTAGCTACCGATACCATTGACTATTAAAACCCTAAAATAAATGAACACACAAACGAAGATTATCTTAAAGGGGGTCCATTAATATTGCATAGCTAAAAATCAAGGTGGAAACTAGCGCCTACCTAGGAACGACAGAACAATTAAAATAAACAATCTCTGGTGATTTATCTCAGTGAACAGTGCGGTTGCGGAGGACCTCACGATTTGGGGGGACCCCGGACTTGCTTAAGGGACAGAAGGAAAACCCTAGTTGGGGTGCGAAACTTTAGCTTGCTTGCTCGTGGTCTCCCTCTTTTGACGATCTAGAAAATATTGTCAGGGTGTAAAAACAAATAAGAACATCATATGGTCTAGTTGTTCTTTGAACCTTAATACAGATCAAGTTTGTTAGAGAAGAAAGTCCAACGAAATGTTGGGGAGAATTAAACCCTTAAATGTAAAAAAAAAAAGTTTATAGCATTATTATAATGCAAACGATTGTAAAAACTCTATGACGTCATCCCGCAATCAAGCCATACATACAGGGCGGCCACCGTCTGTTGACGAAGATAGCGCCGAAATCTGATGAAAGGTGGTATCACATGGTCATCACAGCGAACCCTCTGGCCGTTAATCTAAGTTTTATAGACCGGAGCTGCTACTTTTTCATTGAATAGCGCCTGATTTGTCCTAACGAGGCTGAGTTGACCACGTTCCAGATCCACTGTTTCACATAAAATCTGGAAGCGCTGGTGATTGAACCCAGGACCTCTGGATCTGTAGCTAGAAACTCTGACCACTAGGCTACAGATGAGATCACTATTTTAATAATATTAAACAAAAATAAAGTTTTTAATTTATTTATTTTTGAAACAGCTGGTTGGGGGGAGGGGTAGATATCTGGGGGCCCCGCAAATGAATCTTGCCCAAAGTTCCACGTTTGTTAAGGGTGGCTCCGCTAGTCTAGAATCATTCGTTAAAATGTGTCTTAAAAATTGCAACAACTCTACCGTTACCTTGAGAAACTTGAGCAGAAGTTGTTATTCTATATTTCTGTACCGTTTTTGTCATCAAGAAATTTGTAAAATCCCGTTGTTTCTGATCGTGTCCTGATGGGTTTTTTTTAGCGCCACGTTTTACTACCCGTTCGGATTATACGCTATATACTAATTATGCTAATGAATGAGGAATGCTATATTTAGTACACCCGCATTTGTGTGGAGGGAGAGTGGGAAACCATTTTGAAAAAAATAAACTTCAGTATACCTGACCGAAATTCAAATCTCGATCTCCAAGTAATCTGTAATTTAGTTTACTTTGAGACAGTGGCGGCTCGTGTATATGCACTGCGGAACTGCAGCATCCCCTATTTCCACTTGATATTATCGATAACATTTAATATAATGAGTCCTTTTTTCTTTATTTCTTTATTTTTGTAGTACAATATATATTACTTAAGCTTAATGTCAGTACTTCAGTAGCTATGACCCAATTTATGAAAACGATAAAATAATCTTTGTATGCAACTGTGCGCTTCACAGTGCCAGTGACGTGGTGTTTGACTGTTGTGCGCATGCGCACATAGGAGGGGTGTGGGGAGGAAGGTGGGACTGCCAGTTAGAGAGAGCACTGTTGCTCTCGCAGTGCCGACTCTGTTGTGATGGTGGAAGGAAGTTTTTTTTTTTATTCAGCGTGTGTTGTGCTTAAAAACCGTGTACCATATTATTGAATGTGAAAGTGTAGAAGAGTGTAGAATTAGATTATTATTCTGCTTCCAGCTATTCTATTTGATTCTTTTTTTTTTTCGGTTCTTTTATTTAACAGAAAACTTTAACATGGCCTTGCATCCCCAAGAAATAAGTTCTGTGACTGTAACTAAGGAAGTGTGTGACTATATATATATATATATATATATATATATATATATATGTGTGTGTGTGTGTGTTGATATAATGGATAGATATTCTTCCACTAAACACTTAGTAGCTGCTAAATTGTTCAACAAGAATTGCTTCACTATATTTAAGAATGAACATCCCACAAAAGAGATAGTACTGACCACTGAAGCTTATCCCATGATTGACAAAGAAAGGCTTGAAACTGAACTAAAATTATTCTATTGTAGGACTGATATTAATGAATATTGCAAATTAATTTAGCTGCTGAAATTTATCTTGGAAAATAATCTAGATGATGTTTTTAGTGAAATTATGAAACTGATAAAAATTCTATTGACAATTCCCATGACTAAATAAGAGGCAGAGCGCTTCTTTTCAACATTGAAAAGAATAAAAACATTTTTTATTCTTTTCAACATTGAAAAGAATAAAAACATTTTTTAAGAAGCATTATGAATTCGGAAAGACTAAATGCGCTTGCAGTATTTTCATTTGAGAAAAATTTCCCCACTTGTCATCCAGAGATCAAGGAGAAAATTATTGAACTTTTTGCGCAAATTAAAACAAGATGAATGGATTTCATTTTTAAAAGAATAGATCAAGCTTGAACTTTAACCATTTAAGTTAAAGTAAGAAAAAAAAATGTTTTTTGTTATGATTTTATCAAGTTCCTGAATAAATTTTCTTTTTATACATGTTATTTTCCTTTTACACAATTTTAAAACAAAGGCTAACATTTTTCTGGAGCAACACCCCCACTAATTTTAGTTACGAGCCGCCACTGTGTGAGAGTAGCGCCTTAGACCATGCAGCCTCCGAAGCGGGTGTCATGATGTTGGCTGTATAGTGTGCAGTGATCTGATATATTTTCAGAAAATATCAATCGCTGTCAGACCACACGGCTTACAATGGTCTGTGTCGTTTTCCGGAACTTACTCTCTACAAGCTTATATTTCCTTTCTCCCCTCACCTATAACCACCCTTTGTAATGCTAATAAAAATAGGAGAAAGAAAACTACAAAACTTCCTATCTCAAGGTAAAGGCGAGAGCTCGCTGTTAGTTCTAAAATATCTTTAAAAAATTGTTATGATCATGTAAAAAAACTGTGTTAGTTATGGAGTTGTTACAGGAATGACAAATATAGAAGCCTTATTTCATCCATTCATGTCTCATGGCTCCGCAAATATGCTTAAAAATTCGTTGAAAATGAAATAATGTTACATTTTTACCTTTTAATAAAACTCAAAATATAGGATTGTTAAGGAAAAAAAGCCCTCTTGGAGTCTTTCAACTTTATTTTGGCCTGCACCATATTTTGAAATAACGCATCATAGATTTAAATATTGCGTTAGAGCTGATTGTCTGCGTGTAAATTTCTTGTTTACCCCCAATTACTTTAATAAAATATTCGATGTGGAGAGAGTACAGTTAATCCACCAACTTGTTTAAATAACCCTAATCACCAATGGCCTTGATATGATGTAAGCTATCCAGAGATTACTCCTAAATTTAATTCACCACAATTAACACAATCATCACCATATTTAATTAAATTTTGCAGATTATAATACTTACAAATTAATTTTAAAGATTAATGAATGTAAATACAACTAATAATACTCCTTAATTTAATTTTACAGATTAAAATACTTACAAATTAATTTTGAAGATTTTTGAATTTTAATTCAACACACAGTACTCCTTAATTTAATTCACTACAATTAAAACAATCATCACCATATTTTATTAAATTTTGCAGATTATGATACTTACAAATTTATTTTAAAGATTTTTGAATATAAATACAACACATATTATCTCTAAATTTAATTCACCACAGTTATAACAATCACCACCATATTAAATTAAATTAAATCCAACATTATGGTTCCATTAACCTTGATATATTATATAGCCTGATGAAATATTTATACCTTGATCTATGACCCGAATTCTAATAGTTTATTTCGGGTCTATTTAGTGCTACTCTAGGTTACAATTTTTTTTCATTACAAAGTTTTTTCTTATATATTTTAACAAACAGGCCAAATATCTTAAAATCTAACTAGCCTACTTTTCCCGTCCATCTGTATATCACCAGTTGGTCTGCCCCGGGTATATTTCATCCCCGATACTCTCCTCTGCTGGCACTCCCGCCATCTACTGGATTATATCCACACAGCCGCCAGGAGCATCCCCCTATCTGCCACCTGGGGAAGCGCCCTATCCGAGATTGTGCTCCGTCTACTAGCTATCAAAACCACATCCAGGGCTAGATCTTAAAACTAAACTAACAGTATCCCACTATAGAATATTATTCTATTATTATTATTATTATTATTATTATTATTATTAGATAGTATATTGATCCGCCATATTAATTCCATAACTTAAACCTCCATTAACCTTGATATGTATAGCTTGATGAGTGGATAAATTGATCCGCCATATTAGTTCCATAACTTACCTCCATTACCCGTTGGTTCCAGATGTTTAACCCCCATTGACCGTGATATAATTACAGTAGCCCCGTGGCTCCTTTGGTACTGACTGACAGCTCTGAAAAGTTACCAGACCAAATTATGTATCTCTACGCCGAACCATATGATCTGCAAAAACATGTGTTTAGCAGCTGTCACTTCTGACAGTCAAAATTTAGGTATAACATAAATGTTGACCGTCAGAAGTCAGCTGTGAGCTGTCAGTCAGCACCAAAGAAGCCACGAGGCTACTTACTGTAAGTAGACGCTGTAACACAGTCTTGCTGCTAGGGGTGTGCGAACGGTGTGGACGCACAAAGCTCTGTGCTTTCTTGGGTGACAAAGGGATAAAAACAATATTGGATGAGAAATGTTTGCCTGCGCGCTCGTATAGTAAGTAAGCTCCCTCCTGTATAGGTAACTTCGCAATTAATATTGTCAGAGTGTCAATAGAAAATTTAAACATAGTCATGGGGTTTGATTTATTGAGCAAGTGAGGTGAGCTGTACGTTTTCACTCCGCCAATCGGCATTTGTTTGGCTTTCTGTGGTGAATATGCCTCAGATTAATTTTGAACACATTAACCGATTTAATTTAAACTTGTCACAGTTGTTCTTTGCATCTTCATACAGATCACGTTAGACGGGAAAGAAAATCGAAGGAAGGTTTGGGGAGAAATCAACCCTTATAGTTATAGTTATAAAAACATGGCTTCCAGCATTATTATTATTACATGTACCTTTTAGAGTATTTACTGGTACTTAACATGGAGGAAAATTATTTTATAGGTTCAAATTACTGTAATAACATTAAACAAAAATTAGGTTTTTAAATGTATTTGGGGGGGGAGGGAGGGAGGGAGTGAGGCAGATAAATGGGGGCCACGCAAATGAAGTTTGCTCAGGGCCCCATGTATTTTAAGGGAGACCCTGCTGTGCTGTATGTGTGCTTAGGGCCCCATGTATTTGAAGGGAGGCCCTGTTGTGCTGTATGTGTGCTCAGGGCCCCATGTATTTGAAGGGAGACCCTGTTGTGCTGTATGTGTTGCTCAGGGCCCCATGTATTTGAAGGGAGACCCTGCTGTGCTGTATGTGTGCTCAGGGCCCCATGTATTTGAAGGGAGACCCTGTTGAGCTGTATGTGTGCTCAGGGCCCCATGTATTTTAAGGGAGACCCTGTTGTGCTGTATGTGTGCTCAGGGCCCCATGTATTTTAAGGGAGGACTTTCTGTTCTGTATGTATGCTCATTCTCCATTTTGGTTCCAGAAGTTCGACCCTGAGGCCGCCATGCTCAACATCAAGCAGGAGTTAGTAGATGACTCGTACGTGCCAGCCGCCTCCTCCGGGCATCGAACCCAGGGTTCTATGCAGAAGGTCCCTTCCCTCAGCGACCTATCAGACCAGGAAAGTTCTTTAGGTGAGTACCAGTTACTTAATAAGTACTCCTTGCGGAATTGAACCAGAAGGAATTTAATTTATAATCAAATAATTATATTCTTAACATAATGTGGAAATATGATGATTAGCTATTTATTCACTCTCAACAAATGACAGCGATAATATATATGTTAAAACCATTTACCTGATTATAAAAATTGTGACATTTCGGGTAAAACGTCTCTGAAAAGGACATATTTCGCCTTTTAATACTTTTTTTCTAATTGATAAAACTTGAAATGAAATCTTTTCGTTTGTCTCTATTTTGGTGTGAACCATGCTTTAAAATATTAATACACTTCTTAAATAACCCGGGACGTCTACAACTGGTCTCAGCGCTCCGCTAGGCACCCCTCTTAAAATTAATAATATAAATAAAATGTATGGAGCTATTCAGCCCAACCCATAATGGCCGCAGAGTGTGAAATGTCTACCACTACACGCATTATGTATAAATATATATTTAAATACTAACGTAAGTCGTTTTTGTGCTTTCCCCACTTATCTCATCGAGATAAAATCTGCGCACGTCACTTTTTTTTTATGTCACAGCTCACACTTTAGTTTTAAAGGTGGTTTGAAGGCCAATTATTTTTACTTAGAATTTGCTGAATCTTAGTAATTGGTTTAATACTCGATTGTTCAGTCATCGTCGTCGTCCCCTCCTCCCCTCCCCCCTCTTAGCACTATGTAATACAGGGACAAGAACTAGTGACTAGACAATCTTGGATCAAATGGAAATAAATCTGGTTTCTTGCTCCTTTGGTGTATTCCGCTTCTTACTACCCTTCCGACAAGCCTAGAATACAGCCAGACTGGGCGAGTGAGTGAGAAAGATAGAACTGGTTATATTTTCCAAGCGCGCGCGCCTTAGCCGGAACAGTCTAGTTTACAGGCGCTGGGTAATGTTATTGTATGTTGGGCCACTGAGTGCTAAGAAAACTTCTCAATTGGACATGATATTTGACTTTTTTTTTATAACTATCGATAGGTTTAGTACACTTGCTAGTAACGGCCTAATTTAATTGGGAAGACCATAAACTATATATGTGTGTGTGTGTGTGTGTGTGTGTAAAACTGATAAATTGAAATACTTCAATATTTTAATCAAAGTAGGCCTTTCAAATATGAATCACTGTTATCGCGGAGAGAGGATGGGAAAACCACAACAATAAATCACTTGTCAAAAACCATCCTCATTTCACTGAGCCAAGGTTAGAACCTTTGCCTCCTCGTCAACAACTATCGAGAGCTATCTGCTAAATCACGCGCTCACTCGCGAGCGTGCTTGTCAGTCTGCCCGAGCCCTAAAGGGAAAGCACCCGCGTTTGTGTGAAAAAGATAGCTGAAAATATTTCAGGAAAAAAGACCCTCAGAACACCCTCTTTGGATTCGAACCCTGACCTTCCCGTCATTGCCAATTCAACATATTGTAAGTGCAACGCCTGAGACCACGTGACCACTGATGTGCTTGGTTTCATAGTTGTTGTTTTTATCACCGTGTCTTACTACCTGTTCAGATTATACGCATTCTTAATAATTATGTTAGTGAGTTTGGGATGAAGAAAGTTGAATTAAGAGGAAGTGTACCCACATTCGCGTAGAGGGAGAGTAGAAAACAGTTTTGGAAAACCTACCCTCAGTACACCCCGATTGAGATTCGAACTCCGATCTCCCTGTCTTCGACAGTCTAGTCCAACAAGAGAGTGATGCCTTAGACCATGTGGCCACCGAAGCATGTGTTTTCATGCTAAACGTGAAACAACGACAGGATAATTTAAATTAAACAACGTTCATTGTGTGTTATTCTAAACTAACAAGCTTGACTCGCATCGGTGGGTATGTGGACTAAATGTCAGGCTCATCTAGTCTGGTTTGCTGGAGATGAGGAGGTCGGGGTTCTAATCCCGATTAGGTGTACAGATGGTTTTTCCCTAAATACTCTCCTTCCACGGGAGTGCGGTTACTCTAAATTTTACCTTCCTACTCTTTACCCTACCAGCGTAGATAAAATGCGCATTGCCCTGTTGGGTATCAAGACGCGAGGGAAAACAAGCTCTAATTCATTTACGACCATAGTTTAATAGGATGACAGCTAAAAAGTTACTAGACATAGTCCCTAATATATCCCTACGCCAACAGCTGACATCTGTCACTTTGGATAGTTATAATGAAAACATATGGTAATGTATGAATGTGATAGTTAACCACAGTGACTTAGGCCAATATTATTTATATATTTATTTGAGGTCGGACACAAAGCGTATTTATCATTTTATTCTAGCTAAAAAAATTATTATTCAAAGCACTTTCATGAAAGGTCTGACAAATATAGCTTCAAATAGTGACCGACGAATTTAAACCATATGTTTGAACATGACGGAAACAAGTTTTTTACTATGACGAACCCGCTCAATGGCTAACAAATATTTTATTCAGTTAAATATCTCGAAATACGATAAAATAATCATAAAATAATTTATTATATATAAAAAAAGACAAGTATTTTCTCTTTTCCAAGTAAATACGATGCCTGTATTAAAAGGTATCAATGTATGCACTGTATTACACATCATAGATAACATTTCAAAACGAAGAATAAGTACTTTTAATTATGCTTAAAATATTGTTTCGAGTTGAATAGAAAGAAATTATTAAAAGTAATGAAATAGCACAAGAAAACCTAAGTTCACATTATTTTCAATGCAAAATATAACAGGTAATTAAAAAACTTAACATTTATAACAAAACAGTGATATTTTACAAGTGTTGGTAACCCAAAACCTAAACGTATGATTTTTGAACTGTTATCCAGGTAAAAACCTATCATGAGCAGACTCTAGACGTTTGGCCCAGTTTTAGTAAATACATAAATAAATATACCGGCCTTGCCACGATCAAGTACAAGCTTGGCGGGCTTAGTCAACATTACTTTATACCACAAGGAGTATCACATGTGAGAAATGTGCATGACAAAGTATAGTAAAAATGTTGTATTTTACTGCTTGATAAGCACATACGCTCCACTCTGAAGGGTAGCAGTCTTACCTTGACGGATTACACTATGGCCCTATCTTATAAGGCATGAGCTACCCCATAGTGAAATCATGTAAGGTAAACATACTATCATTCAGGGCAAACTAGGAGTAAGTACATTAATTTAATTTCCAGCGTTGGAAAGGGGACAAGGTTGCGTGTGCTTATTGTAGTTTTTACTAATTGACTTGCCACTCTCCCTCCACTCAAATCTATTCTCTAAATATTTCCTCGTTCTTAGATCAAAGCGTTATTAGTAGGCCTACATGTGCGTGCAACCCAAGTGGGTGGTAAAAACGAAATTTTAAAATACTACTTTATTTTAAATTTCTGATGCAAATGGCAGAAAATACTAATCAACTTTATTTCTTTTAAGGTAGCAACTAAACTAAAATAGTTTTATTTCTGGGTGCTTTTCAAATAACAATATTATTCATTGTAAAGTAAGTTATGTATTATTAGCTTAAAGTTTTTGTTTCACTATTAAAACATTCATAAACATCTAAAATATATTTTAAAAATATATTAAACATGTCATATTTAATTTCAATACGTCTTTGTATTTAGGGTAATAAATATATTTGAATCAAAAGAATTATTCCACATTTTGATTTATTTGATATTGATTTGACTAATGAAAGAACTGTCACGGTGTTATATTAACGTAGAACGCAACAAAACGCGGTTAATAATAGTTTTGTTACCACTATAGTTTCATTCCTGATATCAAGCGATAGTTATGGCGAAAACAAAGATAGTGGACTATGTATACAACCTCAGATAATTTTATTATTATTTATTTTAGGTATTTGACGTGCACTTTCTCGTTATCTTGGTTTTATAATTGAGATTTAATAAGTTAGGCTAACTAATGATAAGATTATAAATTAAATCAATATTTTATCATTTACTCCTTAGTAGCCCGCACTGGTGTTCATATGGTTTAAAACGTCACTCACACAATATACTTACAATACATACATTGCTGATGATAGGGATATTAAGGTTCGAGTCCTGGTCGAGTGTATTGAGATGGTTTTTAACTTTCTCCATTCAAATGTTGGTACATTTACTTAAAGTTCTACCTTCCTAACTCATACTCGATTAGTGTAAATATGCTGATAGCCTGAACGCTAGTAAGGCGTGGTTCAAGTACAAGTAATGTTAGTAGTATAATATTTAATTTTCTTCAAAAGCTATGAAGTTAACTTAGTGAAAATGTATTCAACTATGCACGGTTCAAAAGTTTAATTCATGTGATTATAAAACTGTAGTACAAAACACTATTTTATTCTTGTTAGGTACTCTATGTTACCTGTCTTAGGTTTAATTAATATACAAGTAATGTTTTTAGAATACTTTTATATCCATATTAACTCACCCAACATTACAAAAAAAAATCTGTCAATATGAAAAATTTGTTTTACAAAACTAAATTACCAAGTTAGAGTTTCACTATAAAAGGAAAGTCCCGAGCACTATTAACCCAGGTACTTGATTTTATTAGTAAAGGATTAGATGGAGAAAAAAAATCGTTATCATTATAAAAAAAGGTATGGTGCACCGCACAGACTTTTTTTTTTCCTTTTATCTTAATATAGAAACATTGCCTCTAGAAATTATTTGGAGTTTGATACAAAGCTATCTTTCAGCTTCACGTTCGAGAATATCGAAAGGGAAAGAAATAAGTCAAAAGGGGGAGCAAATTTTTTCCAGGAGAGGGAGGAGTTTATTTCAGTCATGGGGAGAGGTGGCAAGTTCTTTCCAGAGGGAATGCACCCCGCTTCCCCTCCTGTTCTTGCACTAATTCTTGACTTTAGTTTGAATATTTTTTTAAAAACTTTGTCACATTTACAAAAGAAAAGCAATGCACAAATATTAATCCGTAACTAAACACTGAAATGTTACACACATGATGAAGTCTTTAAATCGAACTTTATTCACTGCCCGACATTCTTAGTGTGCCAAATTTAGTTTCAGTACAATAATAATAATAATAATAATAATAATAATAATAGACTCTGTGAAGTTTCGGAACACTTCTAAACGAAAGGAAAGACTGGGCCGAACCAATGATATAATTGTTACACATGTCAGTAAGTTTCTCCGGAAGAAATCCTATCTGTTGGTCTGTTCTTTAGAATGGCTAGGCATTTTATCGCTTGTCATTCATCTATGTTTTGTATTATTTTCATTTTCTGGATTTTTTCTAAGCTTGTGTATCTCTAATTGGGGCCCGGGCCCCTGAAAGTCCCTGGCCCGGTACCATGGTACTAATAATACCCCCTTTCCCCTCTTGGTGGGCCTGTGTATATTTGCTTATAGATAAGAAACTATTGGTTTTATAAAAATAAATTTGAGAAATAATATGTTTATTTTTAGTAGTAGTACTACAACTTTATAATGATAAGTTATTTTGTTTCTCAAATTGTTGTGGAGATATGATCAAAATTGGAAATTTATACTCATCTACTACAGAAAGTATCCTCATTGTCATTTTTATGGGGAAATGAGGTCTGCCATTTTGTTTGTAATGTTATACAGTGCCCGGATAAAAGAATCAAGAGTTTTTTTAGTGAATTTAGAGGAATTGATTTTTTTCTTTTTGTCCTTTATTAAAGGGCTAGATATATAATACAAAAATAATCCTCGGGGAACCTTATAAAAACCATAGCTATACACAATCGGTAAAATGGTCTCCGCTCTTGGCCAAATTACAGATGCACAAACAGACGGCATAGTGAAAACCAATTTTCTGGTTTCAGAGAGTCATGAAACGTTGACATTGATAAAAATCTCGAATTCAATTTCTTTTAACGTTTAATTTCTCTCCGAGAGGTCAAGGAAAGGTAAAAGTGAATATAGCTTTCCTTATTTGTATAGAATGTCCTGATGAAATACGCGTGGTTAACATTTTACTCAATAGATGGCGTTGTTCTCAAATGGTACGCTCAATTGTCTTTACAACACAAAACACTATAATATATTTAAGAAATTACTTAAATCAGACTACGCTATCTTAAAATTAACTAAGTTTGAAATTCTAAATATAACTAATTCTTATAATAACATATTAATTCACGATTTTAAAATAATGTTTGTGTTCAATCTATAACGCTCGGTAATAGATATAAATTAGCTTAAAATAAATCAAAAATATTCCTTTATACGTTTGTACCCAACTTCGGTTAATACCGAAGGCATTTGCGTGGAAATTCTTGATACGAGTCTTCTTCACGGAAGACTCGAAATAACATTTATCAACCATTGTGCTTACTAATGAGCCATTCAAATTTCTGCTCTGTTATATTTTGTTGATTCACTATCATCACCATATAAACTAACAAATTAAGTTGTCTTACCAAACTACCCAGCTGGATAAATTTAGTTATAGCTTGGAACAAGCTTTTCAAAATTACATACTTTTGTTAATCAATCACTCTTATATAATAAAACACTTCATAAAATATAGATTTTATATAAATTGTTCAAATATTAAACAATAAGATCAATTATGTTCAAACTATTTTCAATTTGTTAGAATAAAAACTTTTTCATATTTATCTTAAAAAATAATTTCCATATATCCATTCTCAACTAAATCTTCAAGAACATTTTCGAAAAATTTAGGAATTTTCTAAAATTTGTCAAAAGTAAACCACCTTTAAATTTATTTATAATATGAAACTGCCCCTGGATACCAATTTTGGAAAAATCGTAACTATTTTTTTATATTAAAAAATCAGTCCATTACCATAAAATGATTTTTTAAGTAGAAAATCTATAAAATTGGGTTCATTATAAAAATATCGAAAATACTAATTTTGAATTAAGTAGTTAGAACCATTATTATAGTATTAAAAAAACACTTATTAAACTACCCTTAAACAAAATTTTATCCAAAAACCACATACACACTTTAATTTTGGAGGTCAAACACACCAGACATATCTGTTTTTAGCCAAATTAAGCTTTTGTGAATCCATCATTTTCACTTTCTAATCCGAATTAAATCTCATGCTAAATTTATTTTATCGAATCAAATCCTAATCTATTCCCATGCTTTAAAAAAATTGGATCAAATATTTTATTTTAAAAATAACTTAAGATTTAAGTATTTTAATTTGTTTTAGAATTATTATGATATTGTTTCAAATCGAATCTGTGTTGAATATTTTACAATGCCAAGTTTCCGACTCCAATCCAATAAAAAAAATATTTAAAAAAAAATTGAACAAACTTTAGGCACATTTTAGGTTTATTAAAAAGAAATGTGATAAATAGTACTTATTCAAAAAGGGAAAAATCAAATAAGGATCACACAACTTTTCTAATCATGGTACAAGATATTCACTGACAAACAATTGTCTCCCACGTGATTCCTTTACGACCTGGACTCGAGTTAATTTTTCTCTTCACTCTACCACGCATCTGGTTTCCGGTTTGATTATATTAGTTTAAGTAAGTATGAATAGATTCAAATTTTGAGCTAAACACATCGAATCCGAATCTAAGATTTATTTAGATTCAACCCTCCTTTCACCTCTGACAATTCGTGTATTAATCACAACTTGTGAATGTGAGGAATGCCAGGCCTCCACCGTGGTTCGGATCCCACGTTAAACTGTAGGTCCTCCGTTTCATCTCACAATCTCACTACCATTTCACAATAGCTTAAGTGCGTCTAACCCGAACGGGTAGTAAAACGCGGTGCTAATAATATTTAGATTCGAAATTTTGAATCTAACCTGAATCTTCTTATATATTGATTAAAAATTTCGAATCGAATCCTAATCTTACCAAGATACGGATTTGGATTTGTAATATCATAGGTTCGCACAGGCTTAAACAAAATCGCTAGAGCCATTTTCGAAAAACTGGAACTCATAAAATGATAAACCAATAAACTTCCCCTAATGTAAGGGTTGGGGTCAAAATTAAAATATCTCCTAGCAAAATCCATAAAAACATTTCAGATCTGTGGCCAGGGACAGACAGACATGGGGACCAACAAAATGGTAAAATCCACATTTTTGGGTTCGGACCTACATAAAGCTTGGATTAATAATAATCTCAAGCTCTAAAATTTTCTTTAGTCGATGAAATTAAAAAAAAAGAGTGTTTTAGGAAGGAAAATACACTTTTTATGGGTAGGCCTACACAAATAACTAAAACTACTTTAATATGTTCATAGTTTAAGTCATGCGATATGCAGCGTACCGCTGATAGATAGATATAGATATATAGATTGATAGATATAATCAATATTGATAAAATAATACAGTAAAATATTATCAATATAGTATGCAAAAAATGTATTAGTCCTTTTTATTTTATGTCCTACCTAATTATTAGCCTTTTGGTTGTTCTAATCGAAAGAAATTGAGCATACGAAATATTTGGAGTTAGCCTTTTCCTCAATAGAAAGTGGGGACTTCAAAACTTGTACATATTTGTGTTTACAAATAAAACCCACAAAAATTATTAGATAATTTCTAAATCGAACTAGTTTGGTTTGCGAATTTTACAGTTATGCATTTCAAACATAATATATATCCGCGTAGAAATACCTGAAGGTTAATTTTATAAGCCTGCTTTATTTTTAAATTTATAACACGGTATAGAATAGCATAAAATAAATAAATATTATGTGTATTTGCACCAAACTTCTGTTTCATCCGAAGGCATACTCCTGAAAATTCTTGATAGGAGTATTCGTTAATAAAACTCCGTTAAGTATAACCAAATTGAGTACAAAGATGCTCGATGTATAGGACTTAATCAACCCAGGCAAAAATAATCGAATTTTGACCATAATTTGAAGGAGTACAATCATAGTATATTTCATTTAAAAAAATCGCCACTAATGACTAGCACATTAAATATCAGTTTACTTAATATAATCAACTGGTGATAGTAAATTACTAAACTATTACTATGGTATAAGCGTTTATATAATAATAAATTAAGCCTGCATTCAATTGATAACTCTAGCAATAGACTAGCCTTCCGATGACAGGAAACTCGGGTTTCAAATTCCGGTTGAGTGTACTGAGGTGTTTTTTTTTATCCTAAATTGTTTTCCACTCCGTGTATGAATGTTTACACTTACTCTAAATATTTACTATATATTTAGTGTAATGTTATAGTTATTGATAGTATTTTCAAAAGTGACTGTTTCAGATCACGTTACCTGACGTATGATTTCGTTAAAGTACATTTAGTAACTTTCATAGCTGCCAGATAAGTTTCGTCCTATGAAAATTAGATCGTATGTTAACTTTGGGCTAAAAACCAAGTTTTCCTTTTATAAATACTAGGAAAATCGAAAGTACATCCAATTTACACTGAAAGTTAGAAGAAACCTTACACTATGCTTCCATTATGGCTCTATCTTATAGGTTACACCATAGTGAAACCAAGCAAAGCGCTTGCTACTTTTCAGGATAAACACAGAGTACCTGATCACCACAAAACTGAGGCTTGTGTATTATTTAGATTTTCCTTTTGTTTATTTTAATTGTATTTCCTTCCTGACTCTTTCTCATTCCAACAAGATTTAACACTTATATGTCTATTAAATGTAACAGCAACTAATTCTAAAATCACTAACAAAAATTTGTGTACGTGTAAACTCACTATAATAAGGAAGTCCTAATCGATATAACACACGTGGAAGATCGGGTCGAACATAGCTTCAAAATAATTTAAAATCAGGGAAATGAACTGAAACCAGACCTTATAATCGAAATGAACAGTTATTTTTAAGGAACCAGAAACGAAACCCTAAAAATAAATTCTAAGAACGTGAATTGGAATTGATAAATATTTGGTTCTTATTGGCTCTTAAACTATTATTTAAAATTACTTTTTATGCTATTCTTTATCTAACTTAATCTTATTTTATATACTCTTTTTTTCTGTTTTTTTTTTCTCTTCAAAATCGTATGTATTCCTTTGTATTTTTTTAAAATACTAAAACTAACTTTTAATTTGTTGTAAATTATTCTTAATGTATTACCAATTTTTCTATTTATAAATTTCATATTAAATTACGTTTATTGGAAGAAACGGAACCAGAGCCGATAAATGTTTTGGTTTAACTGCTTGTTAAAAATATGTTGCTATAAAAGAGAGCAACTGAGCACACGGAGAGTGTAGTTAACATTTTACTCGACAGATGGTGTGAGTTTCACAACACACAAATCATAACATTTACAAATATATATTCGTCTAAAAAACTAAAATAATTCCTAGTTTAGCCTAGTTTTAATGACATTTAGTCATTCGTTGTCTTATTTAAACATACATTTTACTTACAACATTTATATAATAGTTCTGTATAATATTATTTTAAGTTTAATATATAACGCTCGGTGGTAGATATAAAATATTTATGGATAAAATCAAACATCAATCAACATTTTTTCAGTGCACCCGGCTCTTCGGCTTAATCCGAAGAATAAAGCCTCTATGATTCTTTGACAAAGTATTCTTCACGGAATACTTTTTATTACTAAATTTATAATATAAACCTTTTAGTTGCAGCCACTAGACCTGTTCCTTTAACCTGCTTCTCATTGTCGCAGTCTCTATATACCTACCTACTCCCAGCCTAGCTCTTTATTAGCACAACGATGGGAAAAACTGCTCCTTTAGTGAATCAGGAGCAATCTGTTACTGCTCCACCACAGAACCTGTGCCTCTTACCTGCTTCCTTTTGTCACAGTGACAGTATTCGTACCTACTCCCAGCTTAGTTTTTCTTTTAGCACCACGTCTTCTGCCCGTTCGGGTTTTACGCATTTACGCCAATGTGTTAGGTGTGAAAATGGTTGATTCTAGAGGAAGTGCACCCACATTTGTTTGGAATGAGAGTTAAAAAGTTTTGGAAAAATTCCCCTCAGTGCACCCAACCGGAATCGAACCTCAATCTCCCTGTCATCTGCAGTCCATTCTAGTGCGACAGTGAAACCAAAGACCAGAGGCTGGCAACCTTTTTGATATTGGAGGATTTATGGGTTTAAAAAAAGGTTTGGCTAATTTGAAAAAAAAGGAAAGCATAAAAAAGGTCAATTTTACATTTTCCAATTAGTAATTAGCTATTAAGTCTATTTTTGGGTGACCTGGTGGTCTAGGGGTAAGGTGTCAGACCTCTATGCTGGCGGCCGGGGTTCAATCCTCGGTCCCGGCACAGATTTATCTGATTTCCAAACCCTTCCTACACCTCTGACAAGACATCTTGTGAATGTGTGGAATGCCAGGTCGCCACCGTGGTTCGGATTCCACGTTAAACTGTAGGTCCTTCATTTCATCTCACAATCACCCTACCATTACACATTAGCGTAAGTGCGTATAACCCGAACGGGTAGTAAGACGCGGTGCTACTAATAATAATAAGTCTATTTTTTTTAACAAATTGTTTGTTTGCTAAATATTGATGTGCTAGATAAAATCAGTCAGTGGACCATAGTTTGCTGACACTTGCCGTAAATCATTTGATCACCAAGTGGATCCCTTCGCGTTACAACGCGTATTTGATCCGTAAACCAGTGACAAAAAGTAACAGCTCCTTTCGTCTGTCAGTAACAGTTTGTGAATGTGACGTTAGAGAAGCAGGTTGTGATTTCACAACCCATCCCTAGCACTGCGTCTACTGATCATTTATTCTAATCACGGCAATGTGTCAGTAATGAAGATGGTTGATTTTAGAGGAAGTGCACCCACATTTGTTTGGAATGAGAGTTGAAAACGTTTAGGAAAAATCACCCGGTTTACCCAACCAGAGGAATGCACTTATTTTCTATCCTCAGTCACAGCAAATTGATCTTTCAGAAACTGTGAATTCAGTACACCTTATTTGTTTGAATTAATTGTTCGAGAACCAGAGATTGAACTTAAACTAAATACACTTGTTGGCATCCATCCTAAGTAAACCTCGCACCTTTTTGTGCGAGGGTGTGTCTCAAACCTTGGGAATCACTAACTTAATGTAGATTGTAGATGTAAGCATTCTATAACTACTAAAACTCTATGTGGCAAATGAGCTTTTACGAAATACTTCCAAACTATTGGCTTGTTGGCCAACACGTCACCATAAATATATTACAGATTAAAAAAGTGATGTGATCATTTATAAAACCTGGATGTAAAAAGAGCAGATTGGTGGATTATTCTCTTTACTAACTAAAGACAAATAATAATTAATTAGTAGCCCAAGATTGCAAGACTTGGTTTTGAAATTTTCCTAGTACTAATAGCCAACAAAAACATTTCCCTAAAGCCAACCAAATTAGATTTCCCTGAATCGATTCGAAGTTTTGATTTCTGAATCAATACGTGAATCAGATTGAGGCTTTGGAATCGGTCCAAACAGTTGATTAATCGAGGGCAAATAATCGATTTTCGAGAAGATCGAACATCTCTATTTCAGCCGTTGTTAAGTGTTGGATAATGGGTACGAATTAAACACTACCACAGTTTCTCGTTAGCAGACATTCATGCGAGTGATTATTACTATTATTATTATTTATAGGGCGCAGCCAAGG
The DNA here is from genome assembly GCA_902151445.1 of Timema monikensis. Lineage (NCBI taxonomy): Eukaryota > Metazoa > Arthropoda > Insecta > Phasmatodea > Timematidae > Timema > Timema monikensis. The sequence continues at coordinate 121,154 of CABFVZ010001908.1, read as the reverse complement.
GGTAGGTGGGTTCAGGGTTGAAACCCCCCCCCGTTCCTCCCCAGATTTTGCTACCCACCTACCTCTTTCTCGTTCCTAAAGCTGTTGAAATCATACCTGAGGAACTCTACAAATGAAGACAGACTTAATGGGCTTCATGTACATACATCCAGAGGTGTCAGTTACGGACTCATGTGGAAAAATGCCAGTTCTGGGCATATCTGGCCCAGCTATGGACCACTTCTGGCCAGATATGATCTTTCCACATGGGAAGGATGAAGTTCTCAATTAACTTTCTATGAAGCCAAGGAAAACTAACATAAGACTAAAGTGAATATTCAATTTATTGAAACTTGCATGTTTATATATTCTAAAAATTAAATAATTAAATTCTAAAAATTTGTTCGTAAAAACTTAATATTCATGATAATTAGAGAATTATGACAATTTTTATGGATTTTAAACTATTTTGGATATTATTGTATTTCTTTTGATGCATTTGCATTTTGTAGGACTTAAATTTTCAAATTTTCCCGCGGGAAAAACCAATGGACTCCGCTTAGTTAGTCAGTGAAACTAATCCCCCACCATCCCCCCACCACCATACACAAACGAATCTTAGTTGCGCCAGTGTAGTATACTACAATAATATATTATGTGGAACAGTATTAGTTATTGCAAACACTGAAACACATCTTGTTACAGTCGATAATTACAGTATTTTACCTATTTACTAAACTTTTAGTATTACTTAATAGGTATTGATAATTTTAATATCTATCAAACGTGACAGATGCATATCAAATGACTTTAACATAAGAATACGTGAAATTACTAAGTAGATCTAATAATTTATATAGTTGTCAGATAAGGGTATTTTTATTAACATTAGATTGTAAGTCTGACACCTTAGCTCAGTCGGAAACGTGTCTGTTTACATAGTTAAGGGTCCTGGGCTCGTTTCCTGGCATGGTCGAAATATTTATCATTGGTGCAATATAGGTTTCCCCTTCCACAGTGATTAATCAACGACCATGCGCTGGATATTGAGTATGTTCTATATTTAAGTTAGTCTATAAGTCGTGTGTTGATATCAGTCGGCTCAGGTGCAGATTATGTACCTCGAATAAATGAAAAAATTAGACTGTAGCTTTGTTGAACAATGTAAATGTCAAACAAAGAACTACTTTTCGATTCGCACAAGCCTACCATAATAGTACATCAGCTCTCGGCATAGTTACATCGTTTCTTTGATCGAGCTCAGCCGAAGTATTACGATTGTTTATTGCCCGGAACTTCGTAGCTTTGAAGTTTGAACTAGTTCTCTTCGAGAACTTAAACTCGTTCGGTTGGAAGAATCATTTTAAAACAATTACGTATATTAGAAATTTCATTGCACCTTGATTGTGCAGTGCAATACAAACACCATTCTAATAAAACAGATGAGCTAGTGATATTTCCAACTGTAGGAATGAAATATTTCAAACTATTTAAATTAACCACTATCATATAAATAGCATTGCTGTTGTTGGGTATTAAATTTTTTTTAATCATCTATATATAATTATGAAAAATCGATAATTATAGTGATTTTATTATTCACTTTGGAAAATCACAATTTAAATTTTACAAAGACCAAAAATAGAATATTTTATCATGAACGTTTACCTAAGGCCTTCTTACCGATAATAACCTTTATAGCAACGAATATTTTCCTTAAAAACGAGAAAAACATTCGAGTCTTTAGGCTCCCATTCCCCCACCCAAATATTTATTTTACTCTTCCGTGCAAATGTTGGGAGCACTTCCTCCGAGTTCTACCATCCCCATCCTATTAGCGTTGTTAAATGCATATATCCCGGACAGGAAGTAAAATGGGGTGAGAATACACGTATATTGGGGGACGGTTTGCACTTACACCCCGAACCATGTTTAAATGTTATAATAACATTCCTAGAGATATTTCAGTTCCTACAGACGATTTAACAAAGCGTGCACGTCATCTGGAATGTTAACGTTAATATAATATGATTTCACATAGCTATTAAAAATGACACCTGGACATGGGAATCGAACCTGAGACGTTTGGCCTAGTACGTCAATGCCCTAACCACTGAGCTATCTAGGAGTTATTTCTTGCCCAAGTTTAATTTTTTAAATACAACAGCTTGGCTATTTAATCCATAGTTTTATTTATATAATAGTAGTTATTATTTTAAGTATATAAAAGCAAATTATGCGTGTAACTAAACATAGCGCCTAACTGGACTAACATGGACTAAAATACCCGGTTTATACTGAAAGGTAGAAGTCTTACCTTGACTGTCTACATCAGGGTGGTCCAATGTTTTTGATCCCAGGGGTCAAATTTGACTATCGGCTTACATTGTGGGCCGAAAATATATTTAGTAATCTTATCAACTTAATGTAGGCCTACAAACATACTTAATAAACATTTACTTTCAATACTTTTATATAATTGCTTGGTTGGTAGAATCTTTCAAATTTTATGGCAAGAAAAAGTTTATTGCCCTCTAAAAAATGCTGAAATATCTACGCGCGCACATTTTCACAAACCAACTTAGTCATTCTTAATCAAATAAATGCGTAGTAAATTGCAATTATGACTTCTTTTTTTTTTATTTTTTTTTATTTTAATCATTAGCGATTTCACATCTATCACCGGGCGCACTCGAATTGCGGAACAACCTCTAATCTCATTCAACTCCTAACCACTAACCTAACCTAACTTAACCTAACCTCACCTCCATGTTCCATTTTGAACAAAGTCATGAATTTAATGTTTACTCCGCAGTTCGTGTAAGGGTATTAGCGAGCTGGGATGAGTTGTTTCGCAATTCGTGTGCACCGCAGTCACGAGGGGGGTTCCCTTTCATTTTCCTTCAGGATACTGGGAGGGCCACATTTTCAGTGATCGTGGGCCGCCAGTTGAACCACACTGGTTAACAAACACCCTTGCCATATCTTACAACTTAGCTACACCATAGTGGAACTAAGTAGCGTAAGCTTACCACCTAAGAGGTGACTCGGGGTGAAGTTCCTCCCTCCCCTCCCCTTTACATCCTACAGAAGGAATTGAGTCAGTCTCCAAGTACATTTTAAGTGTTTTTTGTTGTTTTTTATGTCCATGACTGGGGCTGTATAGTAGGATATGGTAGAAAAAGCATTTTAAAAGAAAAGAAAAATTGTGGTCAGTATTGTTAACATCACACAACATGATGTATGAATACTTGAAAGTAGAACTAATAGCGTTTCTAGCTGTTAAATTAGGCTCTTCCTATTCAAACTAGATTTAAGTGTTAATAATATTATTTGTGTAAGTTACTGGCCTAGACCTTGAGGAGGGATACAGACATATGCATTTTTTGTGTTTTTTTAATGTTTTTAGCACCTCGTCTCACTACCCGTTCGGACTATACGCCTATTTACTTTTTATTTTATTTAGCACCGCGTCTTAATACCCGTTTGGGCTATACGCTGCTTATATACGAATTACTATAATGTGTTAGGGATTAGGAAGGTTGAATTAGAGGAAGTGTACCTGTATTTGCTTGGAGGGAGAGTGGAAACACATTTAGTAAAAACCATCAGTACACCCGAGCTGGATCGAACAAACCCCGATCTCCCAGACAATTGACAGTCTATTGCGAGAGTGAGTTTTTTTGTTTGTTTTTTCGATTTAGTCCACCTATTACTTTCACTATCCTAAGGTGTCCCTTCGCTCAATAAGTTTGGGGACACCTGCCTTAGACCATGCGGCTACTGAAGTGGCTGTATACATTGTTAATAATACTTTCGGGTGGAGATAGGGGTGTCAAACCCCCTTAACCCCACTAGAGGCGTCCCCGACACTCACCTGTTGCATGTACCACGGGTATGGCATATTTTGGAGACGGCCGACATGTAAATAACCGCGTGCGTGCGCGCGCGGGGGCAGTGCAGCCGCTAATGAGGATGTTGAGTATTATTCTATTAAGTTGGCTGCCTGCTCCACGAGGACATATGAGCTCTCCAACAGAGGCAGTGGGCGCAACATTATTAAAACACTCGCTCACTGCCAATTATTACAATCACCGCGCGAACTGCCCGCGCTAATGGAGGAGGCGACATTCTTTTAATTTACAAAATTGGGACTTTCTTGGCCTTATTTTGTGCCGTGTACGCCCATAGTTTTATCATGGACTCTTAGGTGAGGGGGG
>CABFVZ010001908.1:103021-116851 GCA_902151445.1 Timema monikensis | reverse complement strand
GGGGGAGGGGGGGGGGAAAGAGCCGGAGTTAATGTTAGTTTTTTGTTATTAAAACTATAAAAAATACTATCTGGGCCAATATAACTAAGACGGCCTTAGTAGATAAGTTTAGTTAAATTTTCAACGTAGTACAAGCGACCGTCTTTAAATTACGTAAGGCTTTGTTTTTATGATTTTCGACTCGAGCCCCACGTAAAGGATTGTAAGATTTTCCATCCCCCTCCTCCAAATATTTTATGTAATTGTTTACTATTTGGTGACTATTTTAATCGTTTAGCTATTTATAGACATAAGAATTGTTAACAAAGCGAGTGACATGCAATTTTAGAATAGTCTAATTGCATTAAATTGCTCCAATAGAAACATAGAGTTCAATTTTTTTCACATGGTGGTATCAACGGTTGTTAAATATTTGTCAATGGTGTTCTGGAATTTTATGGCAACTTTAAAAAGTGTGTCATGATGAATGCCGCAATGCTCATGGCAAATATTCAACAATAGTTTGATATCACCATGTGAAGAAAATTAAACTATATGATTGTACCAAAGCAATATTTTATTTTTATTTCAGCATAAAAAAAGTTTGGTTATAAAAACTTCTCAAACATTCCTTTTCTCACTTCCCCTACATCCCCACTTTGAGCTATCTACTCACAAAATAGGGCCGTACTGTCGAAGGGGAGATGTTTTGGCGGCTCAAAGTGTTATTTATAACGTAATCTTATATTCCTCCTCAATTCCTAGACTAGTAGTTTATTCGAGTCTTTAATATTCATATCATCTGCAGCTACAATTTCATGTTTAAAAACACTAATTTGCTAAAAAAGATTTAAAAATAATTTTTTTTTTACATAGTAAAGGGTAAGTTGTCAGACCTCTGTGCTGGCGTCCGGGGTTCAATCCTCGGTCCCGGCACAGATCTTTATGATTGCCAAACCTTTCCTTCACCTCTGACAAGACGTGTATTAATCACAACTTGTGAATGTGGGGAATGCCAGGCCTCCACCGTGGTTCGGATTCCACGTTAAACTGTAGGTCCTCCATATCATCGCACAATCACCCTACCATTACACATTAGCTAAGTGCGTATAACCGAACGGATAGTAAGACGTGGTGCTAATAATAATAATAATGATAATAATAATAATAACAATAATAATATCCTTAATTTTGAGTTTGTTGTCCAATAAAATAAATTTAATTAGATTTAATTTGTCCCGTTTCCAAAAATTGTGTTATCTTAAATTTCGGATTACTGGGGTTCAATCTGCCGGGGTTTTACTGTGTATAGGACTCCGTAGTTCGTCAGCAGCTCGCAGAGATCACCCAGCGCCTGTTTCTCTCTCGAAGCGAATACCTCACCCTCCCGAATACAAAGATTGGTTAATGAAAGTGGAGGATGCTTCGAAGAAGCGCGTAGCTCTGAAAAAAGGCGACGGTGCGAAATATGGTCACCTATATTTTTGATTAGGGTGTACTTTTTTTTTAATGTACATGACTCACAAACTAACTTACCTAGATACAGTACGCCAAACACTAGCCACCCAATCCTGGTGCTTAAATCTTAATCAGTTAATCAGGATGGACCCATATACGAATAGTACATAAATAAATATCCTGGTTCCCATCATCCGGAATCAAACCAGGGTCCTCTAAACTTGAAGGTCGACCACTCTACCCATTAAACAACACTGTGTGGGGATGTGTACGTGTTTTGTTAATTCTCTGACCATTGTTCCTAGTGTTGTTTTGACGGCCCAGAAAGACTGGATGTTTGCATTCCACTCTGAGGATGTTTCGGCCCCTCCAAACAAAACACTGCGGTGTCGCGCTGACTCGATCATTGTGTTCTTAAAACAATAGAGACGGGCTATTTAGTCGGTTAGGGAGAATTGTTTACACACTTTTGTTTCAACGTTATGAAAAGTTATTCTTGTTCGGTTTTATTGGTGTTTTTAATGTGGTCACTCTTTTATTTTTCCGCGGCGTCCTAATACCCGTCCGAGCTATTAGCATTTCAATTTTGCTATTAGGATAGAACTGATGAAGATATCGGTTTAGAAGAAATGTGCCTGCATTTGTGTGTTGGGAGAGTGGGAAACCATGTAGGGAAAATTGCCCTCAGTACGCACGGCTGAGATTCGACTACGGGATACCTTATCTTCCTGTCACCGACAAACCAGACTATATGAGCTCTAACGTTTAACCCGCGTGCCCACCGTTGTAGTGCTCCGACCTTGAGGGTATATCAGTACTTGATTTACAAACTAACTTAATTATAAAACAAGCACAACACCCCCTCTCCCAGCCGGGAAAGTGTACTTCCCAACCTCATCCAAAAATATATATTTGTTTTGGTAGGAATCGAAACCGGGACCTATAGCTGAATAAGCAGACATGCCAACCTCCCACCAACTAAGCTAAGGTGTCGGACAACATTTCATTAAAATGCATATTTTCAAGACATTATTATTGGGTCTTAAATTATCATGATATCATTATATAAAATGTATTAATTATTGTAATATCTGCTCCTCCATGGTACATCGAGTCGTATGACAGCTGAAACAGACTGTTTTCGTTGCCTGTGTACATCTAATAACTTCAAGACGTTATTAAAAACACTATTGAATTCTCTGCCCTCCTCAACCCTCGCACAACCCTCCCCGACCTCCCAATAAATGAAACCCTGAATAATGTGCTTACTTGGAGTCACGTCTCCAATCACAGAACTAAAATATATAATGGCCACTTGTACAATGTCTGTCTGCCAGGAGTCACGTGTCCAATCACAGAACAAGAAGGTATCCCGACCACGTGTACACTTCGCACTTAGCGGTTACGTTAGCGTTAATTACTTCACCCCTTATGACGATCTTGTAAGACTTCTCCTCGAGGTGGTGATGGGAGGTGTGGGCCAGTAGAGACCTTACACTACCTGGTCCAGTTGTTGATCTGTGTTTATGTAACCGCCATGCACGCTGTTAATATTTTCTTTTTTTTATCGCTGCGTCTTACAACCCGTTTGGGCTATACTTCTATTTATAAACTACACTGATGTCTTAGAGATTAAGAAGGTTTAATTTAGAAGAAGTACACCTGCATTTGCGTGGATAGCAATTTATTTTCTCATGAATGTTGGAATGGCTGACTGGCTTGATTTCACTATGGCGTAGGTAAGATATGGCCATAGTGTGATAGTCAAGGTAAGACTCCTCCGTTTCAGGGTATAAATTATTGTGTAAAAGGATTAATAACGTGAGGTCACTGAAATAACACATAATAATGATTTGCGTTTGGATCAGATTCCATAAGTAGAATTCTGATTTTAATACTCGTCCCACTGTACTATTAAACACAAGGAATATGTTTTGTAACTAATCCGCACGCGGACTAAACTTCAAGCTTGTCGAGTCTGGTTTGCCGGTGGCGGTTTGAGATATAATCCATGTCGGGTAGACTAGGGGTGGCTTTTCCCTAAATGGTTACCCAATTTCTCACCACGTAAATGATTGTTCACTTCGTATAAACTCTACCTTCCCCATTATCCCAGTATTATAGGAATAGGCTCACGAGATGGGGGCGAAGGGGTGGGTAATTAAGTGCTTTCCCAGTTGTAATGTAAGGTCCACTCTGTGACATTGTCTGGGAGCCTTAACCCATAAGGATTGAAAACTGAAGCCATCGAGTGTTTTTTTTAAATATTTAATTTCTAAAAATCACTATATTGTGGCATAGCATATTATTGGTCCCCCTACCCACTTGGTCCAGGGTATTGACGCCATCAACCTCGTGCTCTTTTTCTAGTAGGCCTAAGGAAGGATAAATCATGAGGGCGGATTCAAAACAACTGCACTAGAATTAGTTTTAGGGTAAAGATGTAAAACCAAATTAAGAAAAATGAAAACATTCACCCGGTCGGTGTTGAGTATTCTAACATTTCGGCCAACACCGTCCTCATACTATGTTGGGGAAACTATAGGTGAGGTGGGTCGTTAGAACTGAAGAGCCAGCCAGCCCTCTCTCTGCACTCTCGTTTCCACGAAACTTGCGTGCTTTCTCGCAGTTAATTAAGTCTAGGGAGCAATATATGGCTTACCGAGAATAAAGGGTTATTATTCACTTTGTAGAACTTGCCATCGAGATTTATTCCCCGCCCCTTTTCCCTATTAATTTGGAAACAGTTTCTGAACCATAGCGACGCTAATCACTTAGAAACTTGTTATTTTCTTCCCTTGTGAAAGTATCGAGAAGTTTGTATTTAGTGGTGTAGTCCTTTGACTCCATGGTATGTACAGGTTTCATAGCTCTACTACTCTCATATCAATAATCAAATATACAGCAAATGCAATATGCAGCACATCTTCTCCCCCTCCCTCACCCCCTCCTAACCTACACTCTTTGCTGACGCAGCCAGATGTATACCCTGATTTTGGTTGGAAGAACAATAGAGAACATTCGAGCATATTTCTTTGCGGTCAACATTGATAACATTTTACTGTAGTACTATTGTTATTTTATAGATATTGTTAATATCTATAAAAAGAACCAACTGCAGATAACATCACTTGATGTATGAATATATTAAATGGTTTTAGTAACGTTAGTAACTAATTTTTACTGTTCTTCCTACCAAAATCATACTTGTAGATTGGTGCGTAAAGCCGGACAACTAAACTTAAAAATTTTGTACAGGGGGTGTGTTTAAAAAAATATAATTCCAGAATTTAATTTGAAAAAACTTGTTTTGTTTCAACATGTAAATTTAACTGAAGAATCCTTTATTACGTCATCTTCGTTCCTATTAGCGAGCTAGGTACATACTCAAATAGTTTTTATATCATGTTATGTTATTTTCAAATATCAATTTTGATAGAATTATCAATACATATAAAATAATAAATGGATAAAAAATAGTATCAATTTGGACAGATTTTTTTATCTCTTCTTATAAGAATTCTACTAAAAGTAACAAATATAATGTCCAACTTTTTTAAGAATACACTTGAACGATAAGCTTTTGCTTGTCATTAATTTTGTATAGCTAAAAAATTATCTCGATGCAAACAATCAACTCAATTATACCGATTGGATTATAGTGTTGAGGAGACCAAGGAGATTGTATAGTGAACATCTATATAAATAAGAATTCTGGTAGGAAGGATCTTTTATAAATACAAACCATTTTGTTCCGGTCAATATTGGCCTTGCTTTACACTATATTATTACTATTATCTCATAGGTATTTATATTATCTATAAATAGAGACAGTTCGACCCAAGTGACTTTAATAACTGTCAAAAAAATATCTTTATACCTAAATCAAACAACCTCTCTCTTATTAATCTGACTGGCTACATATCTGAGGAGACCAAGGAGGTTGTATATGGAACATCTAAATAGATAAAACCTCCTTGCTTACGCCAATTGCCGACATTGTTACAGGGGACCAAGGAGGTTGTATTGAAACTCGCACTGCTTATCGAGTCGCCCTCTGCAACTGTTTGTTTATTCTTGTCATCGCCCACCTCTTCTTGTCTGTTGTCTGACTGCTCATTGTCACTACGTGACGCGCGCTCAGGAACTCGTCTGTCTCTCCATTCATCGACCAATGTCAAGCGCTATTTTATTCGACTTTTTCCAGAATGTTTAGTGACCACGAAAAAAATATATTAAAATTAAGCTATTTACTTGGTTTGCATTTTATCAAGATAATATATTTAATTAGACAGAGAAAATAATGTACCAATGCAATTAAGGATCCAACCCTTATTTGCGCTATGTGTAGACAACATTTATATTCCATCTGTATTCAAACCTAAGATCATTAATGGTCATTGAAGGAGCAATTTTTTTTTGTGACCAAAACATTTTCGACCGAAATAAATAAAATATTATTTCAGGAAACATTGTTCGATTGTTTACATATGTAAATATCAACCGTTCTTGAATATTTGCAATGGGCATTATGGTTTTGAACAAGAACTTTTAAAGAAAGAAAGAAAATTCTGGTTGTACAACGCAATGCCCATTACAGACATTCAAAAACTATTGAGATTACAATGTTTATAAAATCAAACTAATGAAACAGCATTTTATTTATTTCGACAAATAAAGTTTAAAATAACGTGTAATAATGATTCTTGAACATTACGATACTATATTTATTTATTTATAATTTCATTTTAAACATGTTTATTTCGTATGTAGGATTACGTATAGAATTTCCTTTACTTTTGAACTGCTCATTGTTTTCTAATGTAATAGTTATTATTCTAACGTCATCTTCCACCTAAACATTGGCACGTGATCAAGTAGTTTATGGTAGTTCAGGAAAATGTTGCTAGGTAGCACTACCTTACAGTAGATGATGTAGTTTGCTTTTAAGCCACAGCGCTGTTGTCTGAGTTTGATAATAGTTGCAAGAACAGGCAAGAGAGCGCGATACCTAATTCATATCCAATCTCAAGGTATGTAATTGATGAGGTCAGGCACTATGATGCAATTAACAGTTTTTAGATAGTCCATAATTCATTTATCATTATTGTACACAAACTGTATTCGTATTCTTAACCATGGAAAATTGTAGACCAAGTACCTTAAGCATATATAGTACAATAACGAGGCCGTTTCACCACTATCGGGCTTTTTTAAATTTAGTTGACATGGCTTATTATTTTCATAAAATAAGGAAAATTTACTTCTCTCAATTATTTGAGATAATGCTGTCTATAACTTAAAGATTATAAAATGCTTAAAAATGACTCTATTAACTTTTATTATTGAGAATCCAGTTTAAAAAATTGTCTCGGTAATATCTTTTTCCTCCAAAGACTTCGATTATAATTATATTTAAACGTCATTTTACAAACACCATAATAGGCACTGTATCAATGAGCGTTTGTGGCTCTAGAATCCGTTTATATTATTCTTTATTAAAATAAAATGTGAAAATAAATCACCTCGGCTGAAACGCGCCCATAAGGCCAATGCCACAAGGCCAATGTTTTTGCAGTTTTTATGGCAAAACTTTTTTTTTTGCAAAGTAAATAAAATATTGCTTCAGCACAAACATTGAGTTTAATTTCCTTCACTTGGTGATATTAACAGTAGGTTGTTGAATATCTGGCGTGAGCATAGCGGCATTAGATGACAAACTTTTTAAATGAAGCGAAAAGGTTGTCGTTAAATTCAAGGATAACCTTGACAGATATTCCGCAAATTTTGAGGTCAGTATGTGAATAACATTTAATTCTATGTTTATACTTGAGCAATATTTTAATTATTTTGACCAAAAAAATGTTTTGCCATAAAAATGGAAAAAACACTGGTCCTTTCTCGCATCCCAACTTAAGGCTATTGCAAACAATCTCTCAACCGATGCCGTATCCAAGGAAGGGGGTTAAAGGTTCACCCAACACCACCTCCCTCTAAAAGACAAAATAATGCATCAACAATAGAATATTTTGTTGTTTCTATTATTTTACTACATAACCATTTTCAAAATTTTATAATTTAATTTCTGCGTTTATAAATTTCAAGAAATTAAATAATAACATATTATGTTGGCTATGATGAAGGATTTGGCTTTTTATAAATATGTAAACGCATTTAAAATTATTTTATTTATTTCTCTCCTTCTTACAACCACCATAATATTTTTTTTAAACCCACAGAAGAAGTTATATGGTCTCGCAATATACTATGTTTCCGGCGATGGTGAGATCAGGGCTCGAATCCCAGTTGGGTTTCCCTAAAAATGTTCCCACTCTTTTCACACAAATGCGGAAGCATCGGCTCTGAATTGTGCTTTCTTAAACCCTAACTAACTACAAATGTGAAAAGCCTGAAAGGGCAGTAAGACGCGAAGCACAAAAATACCTCAAAGTTTCCACCCCACATCCTTAAAAAAATTAATCTGGATACGTCCACGTTCTCAGCACGCAGATAAAATCCAACAATCATTTTATTGGATAAACTGACAACAAATACGGGTTGACTCTGTCATAGAGTGACCTAGACCCGACTTGATCTCAGAGATCGGCAAAAAAATACTTTAGGTTCATTAAGTATTTATGAAACTAATTTTTAAAAGGTGAATATTAAAATTGTAACCTCGTTGGTTTTAGAAAAGTTACCGAACCAAGAGAGTGTTAGTGACAGAAGGTTATTTTAATGCAAACGTATTCGGACATAATTATTAATAATATAGTATAACTAAGCAAATATTAACTATATCCGAATAGTTTGACATTAGTTACTTTCACTTAGAACCAATGTTTTCAATAAAGAATCTTCCACTAGCAGTCACCTTAGCATCTCTCACACCGTAGATGGGGTATAGTTATAGAGAATTTCAATAATATTAAATAAAATTAATTAATAATATCGAGGTTTTCACGCTGTTTTTCATTGTAGCTGCAAATATATATATATATACACAAAATTGGGACTACCAGTATAAACCTACGAACTAAATAACAAAGAACACTTCTTAACATTCTACACTAGCACCAGAAATTATTACAATCTTATTTTTTACTAAGTGTAGGTACACTAAAAGTTAATATACTATTTTAATGTGAATCCGGACACAGGCTCACAAGAACGTGTTTGTTTTACGTCTTTCCGTGGTTCGGATACCACGTTAAACTGTAGGTCCTCCATTTCATCTCACAATCACCCTACCATTACACATTAGCGTAAGTGCGTATAACCCGAATGGGTAGTAAGACGCGGTGCTAATAATAATAATTTTACGTCTTTGCTTGCCGCTAAGATCTTTACTCCGGCACCTGCTGGTGTCTAGCGGGAGTTTTTATAACTGTGTAGGAAGCACTTGTTCGCCTCGGTGACTCAATCGATTGTTTTTTTATAAGGCCCTATTTTTATAATACGTTCTGGCTACTGCTATAAGCTTTGAGTGGGAATGGAAGTCGCCGCCAGTTATTTGTTATTTTTGGTAAGTTTTTTTTTATCACGCATTCATTTTCAGATACAAATAAACGAAAAAGACTTATAATAACGTTATCTGATTTTGTTTTCTATGTTTGGCAAAATATTATGTTAAAAAAACCTTCATGACCTTAACATCCCTTAGTTACACATTTAAGATACAGTGATTATATCATTACTATACAATATTATTATTATTGATGTTTTAATTGAAATATTTGTAAATTTGCCCTTGAACATCTAGGTATTCATGTTTCTCTTAGGGCCTCTCGAAATCCAAAATTATTTTTTATCAATAGCGCTACAATTAAGAACGTTAACTACCTACATGTTATTCATTAAAATATTATTAAATTATTTTTAGTTGATTTTATGTAAATTATTTTTTTATTTTAATCACTTCACTTTATCAGCTTAGTGTTTCCGTTTACTAATTAGATTTATTGTTCAGCTATATTTATTGCTTTCATATGTAATTTTATATGTTGTCTTCTTATGCATTTTTCAGTGCTGACCTGTTATAAATTATCATAACTAGCCCTCTCGAGTTTATTTTAAGCACCAAAACTCCCAAGGACGAATGATGCGTTGTCAATATATGACTTTCCTTTTCCTTACTCTTTAAATTGGGTCGTCAGTATAGCCCTGGTATAAACCGTACTTATAAAAATAATTATTTAAGAATCTCTTTCGGTAATCAAACCCAGGCAACATCTCAGTTGAAATATCGGGAAAGACCCACATCGGTGAACAATCCCTTCCTCACCCCCTTTATATATATTTTTTCATGTACTAAAAACACATCAGTAAAAACTGACATTTAAACTAAGCGGGGAAAACCTTTCATTTCATTATCTTACCTTAATTCAGCGTTTGTTTATTAATTTTGTAGTTTTAGTTAGTATTTAAATTACGTAAGGCTTTTTTTTTCATTATTTTAGTCCTACCACTTTATCCCCACTTAAGTAATCATAATATTTTCAATCTACCCCTCTCTCTCTCAAGTAATTTCTTACAATTTGGTAAATTACATTAATTTATTCGTTTAGCTATTTGTAGACCTAAGGATTGAAATTAAATCGAATGGTATGACATTTTCAAATACTTTAATCGCAGTAAAATTAGGTACAACACACATCATAAGTAAATTAAATATAGGTGACTTGGCGGTCTAGGGGTAAGGTGCCGGACTTCTGTACTGGGGGTTCCGGGTTTCAATCCTCGGTCCCGGCACAGATTTATCTGATTGCCAAACCCTTCCTTCACCTCTTGACAAGACGTGTACTAATCACATCTTGTGAATGTATGGAATGTCAGGCCTCTACCGTGGTTCGGATTCCACGCTAAGCTGTTGGTCCTCCATTTCATCTCACATTCGCCCTACCAATATACAATAGCGTAAGTGCGTATAACCCGGACGGGTAGTAAGACGCAGTGCTAATAATAATAATAATAATAATAATAATAATAATAATAATAATAATAATAATAATAATAATAATAAATAATAATAAATTAAATATAAGGGAAATTTTATAATATGTGTATTTATTTTATGACTACATTTTTTACGCATATTTTGTTTGACCATAAACATTAATAAAAAGCCTTGAGATGGGTTCTGACAACCCCGTTTCCCCACGTAAGAAAACTGAAGAAAATACTTACCCGATCTTTTCCCTCAAAAATCCTTACGCAAGTCAAGGACGGTTCCTATGTATGAAACTTTTAAATTGCATCCACACACACAAATCACTGTGGAGGCAGCAGTCGAATTTAACCAGTCTCGGTACGCGGGTTGTTTCATATCTCGCGATTATATATCTTAAATAACCCCCCGCCCCTCCTCTATCTTGTAAACCTAGTAAAAGCTCTGTTTATGAATTACATCGCCTGGTAACCCTCACTTGTTTACGTCACGGGAACGAGCTCGTTAAAAAGCAAGTGGTCCGTGTAAAGTGGCGAGCTCTGTGATGTGTGGATGGAACCCAGGCGCGCGCGCCTGATATCGAAAAGAGAGGCGGAACCGCAAAAAACCAGGCGAAAACTGATGTTATATGCTCCCACGCGGTGTTGCCAGATGTACGCTCTTTTTTTTAGCACCACGTCTTACTACCCGATCGGGCTATATGCCTAAATGTAAATTACGCTTATGTGTGAGGATCAAGGAAGGTAAGGTTTAGAAGTGTACCCGCATTTGCGTAAAGGGAGAATGGAAAACCTTTTAGGAAAACGCATTACACCCAACAGGGGTTGAACCACGATCGGTGGTCTAGTATATTGCGAGAGTTACATTTAGGCCAGTGTGGTCCAACAGGCGGTGGAAGGTGTGAAATAGCTAATGAGTCAAATAAAAATCTTTATTTTAATAGGTCGTGATCGTATTATCATGCATTTGTTTGATTAATAAAAATACGTATAAATATAAATTAATAGTGTTAAGTTGTTTTGTCAAAGTGTGTGTGCACGCGCATTTTTTTATAATACATTTTTGGGAGATTATAAAAAAATCGCTGTAAAACTTAAAAGATTCTACCAAATAAAAATACCATTTTTAAATAGGTATTATATTAAGTTGATGGGATTACTAAATATATCTTCGGCCCTTAGTACAAACTGATAATCAGATTTGACCCGCCTCGGTGGCGTAGTTGGCTAACGCGCTAGTCGTGTTGAGCCCTACTGCTGAGGACGGGGAGATCGAGGTTCGATTCTCGGTTGGGTGAACTGGGGGTGGTTTTTCCTAAATGGTTTTCCACTCTCCCTCCACGCAAATTCGGGTTCACTTCCTCTAATTCAACCTTCCTGATTCCTAATCCATTAGCGTAATTAGTACTTAAAGCGTATAACCCGAACGGGTAGTAAGGCACGGTGCTAAATAATAATTTAAAAAATCAGATTTGGCCCTTGGGATTAAAAACGTTAGATAACTCTTCCTCGACCATGGGACCACCGAGTCAAGTGATGTTTGACTGAATGTGCCGGGGAACTCGTCCCTACAATATTAGTAGGTGTAGGGGTAGGTTCACTCAGCTATAGTTCCATTACTAGTAGCAATGAGCGACCACATATTATAATTTGCATCGGTGTGTATGCGAACTTAGCGTCAGGCTCATTTAAGGTGCGGCCGAAGGAAGTGAAAGTAGTTTTACAGTTTTTATAGAATTGACATTTTTTAGCCTAAAATAAATCAAATATTTCTCCAGTAGCAACATAGAGTTTAGTTTTCTGCACATGCTAATATCGACAGATCTTGAATATCTGTCAAAGATGTCCTGGAATTTTGTCAAAACTTTTTCTTTTTATTTAAAAAGTGTTGACAACATTCCAGGACACCCTTGACAGATATTCAACATCTGTTGATATTAGCATTAGCAGAAAAACTAAACTCTTATGTTGCTACTGGAGAAATATTTGATTTTTTTTATCCAACAAAATGTAAAATATTCGCGCTCACTTCTGCCGCACCTTAAGAGCCCCTCCCACTCCTTCCGGATAGTACTTAACTTAGGTAGGTAATACACTTCGGACAAAACGTCGCGTCACATCGTGGGGCGGTTGTCTGTGTTCTACTTAAAAAAACAATTAAATCGAAACTAATGAAACTGATCATTTTTTTAAATACACCAACATGGTAAAATCACAATTTCGTTGTTGTCAAATGAAGAATGTATACCCTGATTTTTGTTGTAAGAACAGTAGAGAACATTCAAACATATTTATTTGCGGTCGACATTGATAATATTTTACTTTATTAATTCTCTTATTCTATAGATATTGATAATATATATCAAAAGTGACAGCTGTAGATCACATGACTTGATGTATGAATATAGTAAAATTGATGTATTAATATAATAAAATTGTTTTAGTAACTTTAGTAACTAACTTTTACTGTTTTTCCTACCAAAGTCAGACTCTAAAAAATTTCACTTGATAAGTTTTCTGGTTTGAGCATAATCTTTTAGCCAGGGCCGGATCAAGGAATTCGGGGGTTGGGGCTCACTCGCTAAATTTGGGGCCCCACGACCTTTTTCTCCCCCCATTAAAAAAAGACCAGTCAACATGACGTAGCGATAAAGTATTGATAGGCCGAGATAATCTCCACTATATTAGTCAGTGTTTACGCATCTAAATAGCTTCTGGAGCATAAATTCTCAAGTTTGGAGACTCGTTTGTTTCCAAGCAGCATTGTGTGAGATAAGTTAGGCTTAAGAAATAGTTTTAATCACAACGCGAGTTGGACAATCCACCTGATTCCCTCTCACCAAGATCTGATGGACGCTTGATCGATATATCACTTCATTCTACTCTTATTATGATTGTTTGCTTTAGTATTTATGTGTGCTTTTAATTACACTAGGCTAATTGAATAGGATCTGTCTCTCTTTTGCATTCAGAAATTTGCCCATACCACTCTTAGCCCCGACATTAATATTTACTTAAATGTCTAACCATGTAGATATCATTACAATTTGAGGACCGCATATGGTCTAGGGGTCATAGGTTCTGGCTACGGACCCAGAGGTCCCGGGTTTGATTCCCGGCGCGTCCAAATTATTTGGGAAGCATTGGGTCTGGAACGGGCTAGATTCAGCCTAGTGTGGATAAATAAAGAGCTACTCGAATAAAGTAGTAGTGGCTACGGTAGAGAAAGCCGATCTTAATGGCTGGAGTCATCGATGTGCTGACCACATGACACCCTCTATCCGTAAGAGTTGGCACTAATTCGCCAAACAGTTTGGTAGCCACTCTGTAGGTTTAACCTGAATGCGGGCTGACACCATGGAGTTACTTTTATTACATTTTGAGTGGATGGTAATCATCGTTATGGATAAATAAAAGACGAGAGAATATGGGAGTGGAAAATGGGGG
>CABFVZ010001908.1:79642-102904 GCA_902151445.1 Timema monikensis | reverse complement strand
GGGGGGGGGCTAAAAATTTCTTAAGATAGCATACAGTAAAAGGGAAATAATAAATGTTCGAGAACCACTGTTCTCTATGGACACATCTTCAAATATATCCCATGAAATAATCCCTTACCGTTCTTGAACAACGGTGGTTGAGGGTCCTCGGCCCCCAAATCTCCGTTGCAACTTTTAGAGTACACCATACCTGTTAATTTTTCTCAGAGTAAGCCACTGCATCAAACTAAAATAATCATGGCTATCATGGACTTGCCAGACTTTCCACTTATGAGGGGGCGGGGGGAGGCTACTTTGTTAATAGTTGGCCTTTCACTAATCACTTCTTATAAGTTATAATGGAGCCTAATCCAACATTATCCTTTGCATACTCATTTTTATATTCAAAATACTTTGTTTCAATTGAACATAAATATAAATTAAAGATTTTAATTGCACCTCAGAAGTAAACATTTACTTGACTAAAACTTTATTTCTTTATTTTTATTAACTAGATAATGTAAACTTGCTTAAATAATACCATACATGTTGATCTTGTCCAAAATATCTTCCTGTGTTTGTGACATTCTGACAAAGCCACGTGATTAATTATATTCGAGACATAGCATTTCTCAAATATGTTTTAAGGCTTTAAAGATAGCAAGAAAATATTCTCACCTCACAGAATGAGCTTAAACTTGCATCGTTTCTGTCCGCTCAACTTGAAGCAAGGTCAATCTGTATAAGGTCATACAAGGCATATTTGAAATAAATTACATTTTTCAGTGTGTGAACTACTTAAACTCATTCATTACTTAATCTTAATTACATTTTATATTAAAAGAGACTTACCCTGAAAGCAAAACTATTTGTGTGGAGGGAGTCGTCCTTTCCACCCTCCCCATCCTCTCCCCCGCAAGGAACACCCATGATGGAGAGCCATATTATGTAATACCTAGCTCCATAGGCTCCGGTCTGGATAGAACTCTGACCTCCTGGATCAGCGCCAGTCGTGGCAACACTGTCTCTGACAGGAAGTGGCCCGTGGAAACGACCGGGAAATTAATGGCGGATTTGAACATGTCCATGGCTTTCATATTTCTTTTGTACGTTCTATTTTTTTCCGTCGCGTACACAAGAAGTGATGTTGGTCGTGTGTGTGATGTTGGTAGGCCTGTGCGGGATAGCTAAACATCCGGCGCGGTTGTTATGACAAGGGCCCATGAAGAAGTGCGGCTTGCGGACGGACAATGGACATATGTCGGCCTTGTCCCCGGAGGGCGGACGCGCTGATCAAGTGGGATCTTATGAGCCCTGTGCTAATTAAGGTGGCCACACAAATCCCCTTACTCCTAGACAAATGGGATCTTTGTGAGCCCTGTGCTAGTTAAGGTGGTAACACAATTCCCCGTACTCCTAGACAAATGGGATCTTATGAGCCCTGTGCTAATTAAGGTGGCCACACAATTCCCCTTACTCCTAGACAAATGGGATCTTATGAGCCCTGTGCTAATTAAGGTGGCCACACAATTCCCCGTACTCCTAGACAAGTGGGATCTTATGAGCCCTGTGCTAATTAAGGTGGCCACACAATTCCCCGTACTCCTAGACAAGTGGGATCTTGTGAGCCTTGTGCTAGTTAAGGTGGCCACACAATTCTCCCTTACTCCTAGACAAATGGGATCTTGTGAGCCCTGTGCTAATTAAGGTGGTAACACAATTCCCCGTACTCCTAGACAAATGGGATCATATGAGCCCTGTGCTAATTAAGGTGGCCACACAAATCCCCTTACTCCTAGACAAATGGGATCTTGTGAGCTTTGTGCTAGTTAAGGTGGCCACACAATTCCCCTTACTCCTAGACAAATGGGATCTTGTGAGCCTTGTGCTAGTTAAGGTGGCCACACAATTCCCCTTACTCCTAGACAAATGGGATCTTGTGAGCCCTGTGCTAGTTAAGGTGGCCACACAAATCTCCGTTCTCTTAGACAAGTGGGATCTTGTGAGCCCTGTGCTAGCTAAGGCGGCCACGCAATCCCATTAGTTTCATTCATAGACGTAACAAGAAACTTGTTCACAGAGAAAGTATCGCGTGTCCCCTTACAAACGGGTAACTTATTAATTCAGTCGGTGAGGGGTGATCTCTAATGTGTACATGGTATTACATGTATGAAGGGTGCGTACATCAGTGTTATCTAATATGTAGATCTGCCTGGAAATAAAAACCCACTTCCAGATAAGCTGGAAACTTAAAATTTGGCAGGAAGGTA
The DNA here is from genome assembly GCA_902151445.1 of Timema monikensis. Lineage (NCBI taxonomy): Eukaryota > Metazoa > Arthropoda > Insecta > Phasmatodea > Timematidae > Timema > Timema monikensis. Next base: position 100,655 of record CABFVZ010001908.1, on the reverse strand, counting down.
GATTGCCCCATTTAACTAGAAAATTCTTAAATCAGGAACGTTAAAAATGGTGCAATGGGTCTGGGGGCATTAAATAGAAAAATCTTCTTTAGCTGAGTTAGACAATTACAATTTGGCATGGTGGTAAAGGCACCACTCCAAATAATCATTTAAGTCTGAAAGCCTTAAATTTTTGTGTGGGATTCCGGGAATTAGGAGGAGGCTATCATCAGAAAAATATCTATCAAGAGTGGTAGAAAGTTAAAATTTGCCAGTCAGGTAGAAGGACACCGCCAGATAACTAAATGAAAAGAAAAAGAAATTAAGAGTGAGTTGGAAAAATACAGGGGTGAGGCGGGGAGTTCCAAGCTAATACAAACAACTACTTTTCTTTGTGGGATAAAACTGAAATTTGGCAAGGAGCTTAGAGACTACTAGGAGCTACAAATAAACATAAAATCTGAAAATTTCAAGTGTTTTTAAAAGTCAAATAAAAGTGTTGTACAGCATAAAATCACAAAAAGACAAATCTGGAAGCGCCAGGAGATCGAACCCGGAACATCTGGATTTCTAGCCAGAAACTACGACCACAGAGGCGCTCATAGTAAATTAATCTAATTTATATTTTGTCAATTCATATCATATTATACAATATAAAGCATTAAGGAGAAGGAGGGGAGGGGAAATGGAGAGTTAAGGTAAATCTACAAGACTTCTTCATACTCATTACAGATATCCAACAACCGGTGAGAAAATCAAACTAAACGTATCTACTGAACCAATATTTTATTAATCTTGTCAAAAAAAAGTTTTTTGCTTTAAAAAACTATAAACAATACGGACCTAAATTCGCGTTCTCTTCCAAACCATTTTAAACTTTAAATAATGTTAAAATAATACTTTTAAATATTAAGAAAAAGTGCTCCATAATTCACACTCGTCAAGACCACTAGATCGAGCTGACATTGAACCGACCGCGTCACGCACAATTTTTTTTTTTTTCGAAGACATGTTTGTTAACCTCGATTGCATGTGCTGCCATTCCTCAAACCTGATGTGTGATGAAGCCAATTTTTTTTTTTTTTTTTAAATAACCTCCACCTCTCTCTTCTTGGTACGCTAACAGACACAACCAAAATATATGGCCCTTTTTTGTGCGGTTTACATGCGTAACGTTAGTGTGTGTGTGTGTGTGTGTGCGTGTGTAGGCCGTTGGCTCTAAAGGCCTTGTTATTGGTGTGGGCCGAATTCTAACGGTGAACTTATCCGCTTTATGTTCCCTGGAAATATATAATTATACTCAGTGTAGAAGACCTAACACCACTGGTGGTATGAGACGTCAGGCTCGCTAAAAACTGAGATTGCCGTGTGATGGGAAGGTCGAGGTTCGAATCTTCGGCCGGGTGTGCATGGAGATTTTTAACCCTTCAAAATGGGATGTGGTTTTCTTCATCCTTTCTATACGATAATGTAGGTGCATTTACTATTGAGTTAACCCTGTCGAGCCTCACAGTTCAAATATGGACGTTAATAATCTTGATGCTGTATGTACAAACAAAACAAACTTGACATATTTAACATTATTAACACTTTTATAAGAAATATAGATCAAGGGTGGAGCAGCCAACGTGACGACAAAATAAATCTCCCTAGTGATGATTTAAATTTCGAGGAATATGTAACTATAATAAGATTTTGGTAGAAAGTAACTTTTAAAAAATGCAAAAATATTAATTTGTGGTCAACATTGATAACATTTTACTTTATAAATATTCGTAATATCTATCAAAAGTGACATTTGCGGGTAACTTGACTTGACGTATGAATATGTGAAAGTAGATTTAGTAGCTTTTCTAATTGCCAGTTAAGGTTCTTCGTTTGAAAATTGGAGCACTATTTTAATTAAGTCATGAACAATGGTTTGAATCTGTAAAAAACATCATCATTAACTTAACTGTCAATTTAGTTAATTTGGAAGACATTAAATTCTTCAACAAGCTTCAGTGGCTCACCCGGTATAGCAGGATTTTGATACGAGGCATAGCTTGACACTTGTTTTAAAACTTATTTTACGTATTGATACGTCAAGTCATGTGAGCTGCAGCCGTAACTTTTTCCAGATAATAACAATAGCTATAAAGTAGTAAAATATGATCATAGTTAACGGTGAAAAAAAAGTTTGTATTTTCTAAAAGGTCCTTTTACCATAATCCTACAATAGGTACTAGGTCTGAGAGATATTAATTAATTCAGTTATATATTTAACACATTTATTTTGATCAGTTTTGAATTGATAATATTTTTTAATTGATACTCGTCAAGGTTTAAGAAAAGGCCCAATTGACGAGATAAGTATAAATAAGATATATTAACAGAAATGCGCCTAAGACATCGTAAGGGGGGTATGGAGAAATCACATGAATGAAACCAACTCCATTTGTAACTCCGGCTGAGAATTAAACCTTGATCATCTCCAGCTTTTGCTGCAGTCTAATATATCGCGGGGCGGACGTCTTGAACCACATATCTCCAATGTGGGTGGATTTACTAATCAATTCTGTAGAGGGTAAACGATCTGTATTTTGGTTTTCTAAGAGGATATTTTTTCAACTATCGGTTTAAAAAAAGTTATCGCGGTGATCGACAAATTTGGGAATAGGCCCATCTCGCTCATAATTTTTACTGTTTTTTCCTCTAACGTGTCATACTACCCGTCCGGGCTATTCGCATTTAACTGTGCTAGTGTTGTAGAGACGAGTAAAGTAAACATTTAGATGAAATGTACCCGCATTTTTATGGGTGAAGTGTGGAAATCCATTCAGGAGAAACCCCCAATCAATACGCCCGGATTTGTACCCCGAACCTTACGCCACCGGCTAAACATGACAAAATGGACCTGAAGTTTAGTCCGCATGGTCCACATATGTAAGTATTTCTTAAATGTTATTGTTCTAAGTAGAATTTAAACTGCCGTGATATTTTGTTTCTTAAATTATTCCTCAATCGGTGCCATTCACCGAGGCAGTTTGTACACCCCTGCCATAACCGTTTTTTTTCTTTCTTGTTTGAATAGTACATTTTTGTTTGAGGCGTGCGTGTTTGTGTGACGTCATGGACCATCCTTTAGTTAGTCATTCATCTCACAAGTCCTGTCCGTACCTTGACGTCGCAACACACTGAGGAAAGATTGCTTTCACGTCATCGCAAGGCGAGCAGGAGAGAGAGTATGAATTGTGACTTTAACCAGGGACTTCCAAAGCTTCGAGTTGAAGTGCCAGATTTAAAACTAAACATAGTCTGTGCAACCGCTTTTCTCACACACATGTATTTTGGGGCAATTAGTGTAGGCAAGCTGACGAGTAAAGCTACGCGCAAGGAAAACCTGGGAAAGTAAGGGAATTTGTTTTGACAAGGGGAGATAAGGGAATTTCGAAATATTTTTGCTATAATTTTCAAAATAGTGTACTAATGTTTGATCTACAATACACGCAATTTATCGAAAAGCAGTGACATGAGTTTTGTGTCAAGAGTTTAATTTTAAAATAAATAGTGAAAAAAAAATATTTTTTATTAAATTGATTACCATACAAAATACTGGATTTTTTTCTCTTGGAAACCATGAAAGTTAAAGTAATTGCTAAAGTATATCAACCCTGAGTCAGAACAAGTATCTTTGAGGCTCCTCACCATTTGCGCGGGTCATACGTCGAACCCATCGTCAATAAATTCCTAAGCACAAAATATTCTAATACTTTAAAATATTATTTATTTACATTTAAAAATATTTCAACTACAAAACATAAAAATTGTCGTGGACTGGACACAAAATACTTGATATCTGCAGATGACTGCATTTTGTAAACCGCTGACCTAAACCATAATGCTTTAAGGACTAGTATAAGGAAGGATAGTTGCCATAATGCTTTAAGGATTAGTATAAGGAGGGTTAGTTGCCATAATGCTTTAAGGATTAGTATAAGGAAGGATAGTTGCCATAATGCTTTAAGGATTAGTATAAGGAGGGTTAGTTGCCATAATGCTTTAAGGACTAGTATAAGGAAGGATAGTTGCCATAATGCTTTAAGGATTAGTATAAGGAAGGATAGTTGCCAAAATGCTTTAAGGATTAGTATAAGGAGGGTTAGTTGCCATAATGCTTTAAAGACTAGTATAAGGAAGGATAGTTGCCATAATGCTTTAAGGATTAGTATAAGGAAGGATAGTTGCCATAATGCTTTAAGGATTAGTATAAGGAGTGTTAGTTGCCATAATGCTTTAAAGACTAGTATAAGGAAGGATAGTTGCCATAATGCTTTAAGGATTAGTATAAGGAGGGTTAGTTGCCATAATGCTTTAAGGATTAGTATAAGGAGGGTTAGTTGCCATAATGCTTTAAGGACTAGTATAAGGAAGGATAGTTGCCATAATGCTTTAAGGATTAGTATAAGGAGGGTTAGTTGCCATAATGCTTACCGACTACACCAGAACCCGTGTGTAAAGGACGAGATAGCAGTTTATTAGAATAGGGGTTTGTCAAGAGCTTAACACTTCAGGGTAATTAGGAGCTGGGACCTCCTGATCTGGTCCTGTCTTACCAGTATTCTTCACAGCGCTCTCTACCACGACAGGCCCTGTCTTGTCCCGTGCAAGACAATGGCAAGTGCGTGCGCAATGGACAGAAGCTTCAGCACGTGTGACGCACTATTTATCCCTGGAGCTTCCGGGCGCTAACCGGGGAGCCTCGGATGAACGAGAATGGAAGGGATGTTCACTTGTGGTGGTATTTGTACCGCTGGTCGCGTGGTCTAATTCGTCGATCAGGACTGGGGAGGTCGAGGTATGATCTTGGCCGGGTACACTAGGGATCGCTTTCTACATGCGATCTATCTCCGTGGTTTTCACTCATCACCCCCCACCCCTCCACGCTAATGTGGGTGCATTTCCTTTTAGTTACCCTCACAATCCCTCTTATAGTATTGGTGTTGGAGGGACTACAGAAAAAACTTGCATAGTTGGACGCATTGCTAAGGTACCTGACTGGACCTTGAGGACGCGGAATGAGGCTAGTACAATACAGAACTCACCGAAAATTGTCTGGGGAGAAAATGGAAAAACCTTCCCCGATTGAATTTGATCAGCGTCGAACCTTGGAACACACTTCCAATGATATCTCACATGAAATGTAGCAGTTCTGAGCTCAAATTAAATGGCGATAAACATAAATCTAGCCTTCCTCTTGCGTGTAAAGTTTTTTTTTTGTACATTTTCACAACAGAAAATGTCCAGATAATTGTAGTTTTGATGTTTTATAATCGCCATTCTCATAAGAAATACTATAATGAGAGGGTATTTTCCTTCAAGTAGGAGACACCCTTAAATAATTAATTACTTTGAAGTCGTTTGTGTGTGTTTACAATCTAATCCGCAACATAATAGTATCGCTGCACTTGTCTTTATTAATAAAATAAAGAGTTTGTTTGTTTGTCTGTCTGTCAGCATCATTGGGCGATATATACCGCACGCAGAAGGCTGACATTTTTAAATTACTAGCACCTGTGCACCTCAAAGCTAGAATTTTGAATTTAAAATTAGATTTTATAAAATTTATTAAAAAGTGGGCTGGAAGAAATAAAATTAAGATTTTTTTTTTTCTGTTTGTTTGAACTAAAGAACGGCGCTGGTCGGGGTAACCATTCAATGCATTGCCTGGTTATCCCGGGTAAAGCAGGGTACTTCTGCTAATAAGTAAAATCAACTGCCACCTTTCTGAAGTAAATAGTAGACTCCGTGTCAAGGGATGAATAGCTAAGGGGATGAACAAATGAAGAATGTACGAAGTGTGTGAGAGTGATACTGCATGAAGGAACACATCCTGTCCTTGTTGGTCTGTGATGAGGAGCCGAGCAGAAGTATCGGCCCATGGGCTGCATCTCAAGTGTACATCCAGGGGAAATACGATACGGAGACTTCTGCAGTGGCGTAACAGATTAAGCTTGGGCAAGATTTATTTCGGGCCCTCTTTTCCGAGTCATCTAACACCTTAATAAATGTTATAAGAAATAATTAATTGTCCTAAATAATTACTAATTAAAGTAATCACACCTGTTTTAGCCTAGGTGTTATATTGGAAACGTCATCAGTCAGTCAACTTGATTTCATGAAGATAAAAAAAACTCGTGCTATTTAAAACCGAATTAAATAATTGAAATAATGTTATAGCTTAGTTAAAATAATTTAAACACTTTATGATGAACATATTCAACCATCTAAATTGTCAATAATCAAGACATAAGTTATTTGATTACAATAACTATTTCCACCAAATTTATAGTAATTTAAAGTTCCTCTTGCGGGCCCTGTCGCATTGCGGGCCTGGGCGTTACGCCACTGGGTATCTGGTTAGTAACCGTGGACAATGGTTTCTTCTTGTCGGAGACTTAATCACACTGGTGAGCTTTGTACCATTTTAAGTAAGCCTATGCTCTCATACAGGAGCTATAATTATCTCACATACAAGAGCTATAGTTAGTTCTCAGGGAGCAGGCAAAGTGATAGACAACAAAGTGGTCGACACGAGAGGACAAAGTGGTAGACAGCAAACTGCTAGACATGAAGAAACGACATGGACCAAGTGATCGACACGAGCTGGGCCATGTGATAGACAACCAACCGGTAGACAAAATGAAAACAATTATTTGGAAGGCTGGGTGGGTCAAGTGGCCGACACGACTTGGACCAACTGCTAGACAAGCTCAAGTATAGGAGTACAAAGTGATAGACAACCAAGCGGTCGACACGAGAGGACCAACTGCTCGACGGGAGCAGGCAAAGTTATAGACAACAAAGTGGTCGACACGAGAGGACAAAGTGGTAGACAGCAAACTGCTAGACACGAAGAAACGACACGGACCAAGTGATCGACACGAGCTGGACCATGTGATAGACAACCAACCGGTAGACAAAATGAAAACAATTATACAGGAGATATTGTCAAAACGTCATATAAACAGGGATATGTCAGAGCTCCTAGATGATTTACAGTCAGATTTCTTCAGGATCTATAGTCAGCTCTCCTACAGGAACGTTTGTCAAGTTTCCATATGAACAGGGGTTTGTCAGCTCTCCCACATGATATATAGTCATATCTCATACAGGATGTATAGTCAGATATTCACATGAACCCTCTCAGCGTAAATGGGTGTGCACAGGATGATGGCAAAACCTGCATCCAAGATGTGTTATGGTAACCAGTGAAACATTATGTTCGGACTGAACTAGAACTTAAATCATGAAGTAATCTTCAGTAGAGCACATTATGTTAGAATGGCTTAGGGCTTGGGCGTTCCCGGGTACTGTTAGTGAAATGCACACTCGCCACCTCTCTTCCCTTCCATGCTTGTTTTATTTTAGTTTAATTACCTATTGCCACACGCCTGCACCCCATTCTCATGCTACTGCACTTGGTTTTACCTGCACATCCGTGGAACATCCAACTTGTTGGTAAGTTTTTATGTATAAAATTGTAAACAATTTTTTTAAATGTGAATGTAAGAGAAAATGGAGGAATAGAGTGCTTTAAACGGAAAAGAATGACACATATCGACATTTGTACAGGATGTCTAAACTTTAAAGTTAATCTCCACCCACTGCTGTAATTATTATGTGAATGACATATCCGAAGCTTCAAACCACTAAAACAATCCTAAAATATCTGCACGTGTTATTTTGCTAACCTGAATTTATTTGTCTTAGAGAAGGTTAGATCTATGTTTCTAACAACTTACTTTGATCTCAAAACTGAGACATTTCACTTGAAACGTTTTTTAAAAGTAAGTCAATTCAAGCTTTTCATTTAAAACAAATTATAAAACTTAAACATTTATTTTTTATAATCCAAGACGGCCATGTTTATAGCTTTCATGGTGAACCATATTTAGAAATAACCCACCACTTTTAAATAACTCGGTAGTTCTGGACATCTGTAAAGCGTTTCAGAGCTTCGGCTTGTTGCTTTTTCAGCGGCCCTATTTTGTTCTCCACAGAGTTCATCTGCTTTCAACTTCTAATTGTGTTTATCACGCCACACCACATGATTTCTTTGTAAAGAACAACTTTACCTTCTCCTGCACACACTAGTGATAGTCATACCATTCAACAAGTGTGCTTTATCCAGTCTCAAACTTCATTTGACTGCAATTAAATGACGCTGCGCAATGCAAGTCAGTTTAAAAACAACATTGAGCGGAAACGGGTATTACTCCATGGCGTAAGACCGCAATCAAGCTACAGCGACCGAGCGGCCGCCGTTGTTAACGTTGCTAGTGCCAACATTTGCGGATAGAGGGTGTCATGTGGTCAGCATAACGAACCCTCCGGCCGTTAATTTTACTTTTCTAAACCGGGGCCGCTACTTATTTATTAAATTAGCTCCTCATTAGTCCTCACGAAGCTGAGTTTGAACCCCTTCCAGATCCACTGCTTTATAGAAAAATTCTGGAAGCGCCGGGAATCGAAACCGGGACATCTGGATCTGTAGTCAGAAAGTATGACCACCACTAAGCCACAGAGGTGGTCTAACGAGTAATACCAAGACGAAAAGTGGTATAAATACACTTTCTTGCTTGTTTAAATAAGAGTTTTTATAGTAAAGCCCAGAAACAGTCCAGACTTTTGTGATTTTTGTACAAAAATACAGCTCAAAGGCCTTTTTATTTCTAATGGCTGAGGTCTTTACCTCAACCATTTTTTTAAAGTGACATTTGAAACCGTTGTCTTAATAGCGTCCATACATACACCAACAAATTCACTTTTTTTTCTTCTAGAACTCAAGAAATTGCTGTCAACAGAAATAATGGTTTACTTAAATTGCAGCTTCCCTTTTGAATATTTATGAAATTTTTGGGCACATTCTTGGTGTGTAAGATTGAATTTATTTCTTAAAAAGATGAAAATTGGTTGCTTAGAGCCCCAAAAATCACCGCCGAAAGTAATCGCTTCACGTTTTAAATAGACTAATGTATTGTACAACATTGGGAAATATTAACGTTTGAAAAATAATATTAATTGAATGACACATATTTTATTTGGTCAAAATTAGAATAATTTGTGCGCTTTAAAAAAAACTGCGTCACTGCACTCTCTTTGTCTCTTGAGTGACCTTGTTCTCAATTCTCTTTTGTTTTGTTTCGTGTAACAAACAAATCGTTCTCGCCTCTCATCAGGCCTATGAGGCAGATGAGACCGAGCACAGCGAGATGTCCCTTATAGCCGTGTAGTGTACCTGGAAGCCGCTAATGGCGCTAATAGCGTTCCTAGAACTCCTCTCTCCGATGAACTCGTGTAACGACAGATATACAATTACCGTCGCTCGCAACTCGATCAAACTTGCCAGAGACTTGTTTCCGAGCCCCAAGCTACGGCTGTTCCGAGACTTATTCTTCTCTTGTTTGATGTCTTTTTTACTTTTCAAATTAAATGGTAAAATGAAGTTCAAATGATTAAGATGGGGGAAGGGGGGGGGGACGCGAGAAAAGGTAGTATTCTTTTAATTTTTATAGCCACCCTTTTTTTTCTGTCTAAAGAAATCAAATATTGCTCCAGTAGAAACATAGAGCTTAATTTTCTTCCCATGATGATATCAATAGTTCTTGAATATCTGTCAAGGATGTCCTGGAATTTAATGACAACTTTTTATCTTTATTCAAAATGTTTGAAATCTAATGCCACTATACTCATTATGGATATTCAAGAACTGTTTATATCAATATGTGAAGAAAATTAAACTATGTTGCTACTGGAGTAATATTTGATTTATTTTGAGGTGGTCTGGCGGTCTAGGGGTAAGATATCGGACTTCTGTGTTGGGGGTCCGGGGTTCAATCCTCAGTCCCAGCACAGATTTATCTGATTGCCAAACCATTCCTTCACTTCTGACAAGACGTGTATTAATCACAACTTGTGAATGTGGGGAATGCCAGGCCTCCACCGTGGTTCGGATCCCACGTTAAACTGTAGCTCCTCCATCTCATCAATCACCCTACCATTACACATTAGCGTAAGTGCGTATAACTCGAACGGGTTTTAAGATTCGGTAATAATAATAATAATAATTATTATTATTATTATAATTATTATAATTACCGGTATATAATAATTAGATATATCATAATAAAATAAAGGTATACAATATTATTATTATTATAGTCAACGTAATATTTTCATATATATAATTCAAAACATAAAATGTAAGGTAATATTAACGGTTGCTCTCTATTATAGGGCCCTTACACGATCAGTCAGACTGTCGGTATTAATTATGAAGATATTTGATCAAAAAAGGGATGAGGCTACTGGGGAATGAAGGAGGTTACATAACAATGAGCTACATACCCTGTACTCACTACAACACATTGTTAGGATAATACAGTCTCGCAGATTACGGTGGGCAGGACATGCAGCGCGAATGGGAGACTGGTACTGACTTGCAAACCCAAGAGACAATTGGGAAGGCCTAAAGACAGACAGGAGGATAGCATTAGAATGGACCTGAGAAAGATAGGGTGTAATGAGGTGGCGTACTTTTGTAACCGCGGCAATGATCTTTTGAGTTCCTAATGCCTTATTAATTCTCTAGAGACATATCGATACCTTTCCTCCTTAATTTTGGATTGAGCCTTATTTTGAAATAACAGATTACGGTACTATTTAAATAGCAACGCGACTCAACGTTCTAGTAAGACTCCATCTTGATTGCTCAATATAAGGGGTGGTAGTAGGAAGTTTGTTTAGAGGAAGTGTACCAGCGTTTGTGTGGATTTAGATCGGGATACCAAACCGGTAAAAAAAAACATCAGTTGGCCTACATCCGGTTGGGATTCGCGCCCCCTCTTTCATGTCGTCAACAAACCAGACAAGACTAGATTGATTCCTTTTTCCGCGTGACCCCACTAGTACGTATTTATTATAAATCAATCTCATTGCATACTAAGTTTTGTGAAATATATGTTATTAACGACTGTAGTCTGTTAATAAGTTTGTTAATTAGAGATTATCGCGTGGCGGTAATCCCCAGCATACACCCATAGTCAGCCATCGCACAATGAGAAGACGCGGACTCAGGACTGCGAACCTGCAATGAACTGCCCCTGCGTTGTATGTTATGCCACTTATAGTTCCACCGATAGTGTAGGCTACAGGCCGAGGCCCGCTGTAACGTGTGTCACCTCATATGAAAACAGAAGGCGCAACACCGCAACTCTACTGTTTGGAACACTGGTGACAGAAGGTTAGATAGTGTTTCCCAAACATTTTTGATCGCGACCCTAAATATAATCTTTTTCAGTCCTGGTGGCTGGTAAGCCCAGCACAATTATGTCTCGATTTATTTTACTAATTGACACTTAAAGCACCTTTAAGAAAATAGAAACACATTTATTGTGATCAAAATTGATAATATTTTACTGTATTATTAATAGAATATTTATTTTATTTTATAGGATCTAACAATAGTGACATTGGCAGATTACATAACTTGACGTATGAGTACGTGAAAGCTTATTTAGTAACTTTTTTTTTAGCTTTCATTACATTCGCAAGAAAATTGTGGTATGGTTTAACTTGCCTTTTACTTTAATAAATAATTTTTTAATGAAGTCCATTGAATTATTAAAATAGCTTTAGTATAATTAATTTAAATATATTTTAATCAGACATAATTTAAGGCTTGACTTGACAGTCATTAGTTCACTCTTCAACACTCGCTCTTAAGTTAATTATTAATTAAACACAGAAACTACAGACAACTCTCCTTTAATCATCAACATAATATTATGTTTTCTGGGCCTAAGCGAAATGCATTTGTTTGATGGTTGCCACAATAAAATAATTAATGGTTATACTGCTCCTGAATTGGTAAAACAACTAAATAAAATCAAAATTTACTTTATTTCAGTAACTAATATCTCAGTTTCTAGTAACCCTCTGAATCCTCAGATGTGTCAACATAGGTAATGAACGAAAAGGATGTGGTCCTTCTTGGTCCCCATGTCCCTGTAAAAGTGCTTTGCACTGTTCTCACACTCGTGACAGAGACATTTTATCAAGAGAAACAACATGCAATACAATTTGTAATATAAGGCGATGGTGGAAGAATGACTGGTTTACAATATGTAATCAACCTACCATAGAGAAGGTAGTTCAGTGGAAATAGCTGGTAACACATACTGTAGTCTTGATATTTCAAGGTTATACACTGGGCTCTTTAGAATATTGGACGTGACTTAAACTTGTGTCAAGTGGATATGAATGCTTTGTTTAGCGCCATTTTCCTATAACCATTATTCCAGTATTCTTTCATAATGCCTGAGTTTCACAATTAATTTGTAATTGCAATATTTCATAATTTTTGACGAATTTATTTATAAATACAAGAGTTGAATTCAATATAAAAATATAAATATACAACCAATGAATATTGAAACTTTGATGTTTAACAAATATAGTGTAACAAATGTGAGTATGGAAGACTTAGATATATATGACTAGATTAAAGATAAAATAAAAATAAAAATTATTATGACATTATAAAAGTAAGACTATATTACATAAAATACATATAACAAATAAAATTTTAAAATAATAAATTAAAACAAAATAGTTTAAGTCAATAGATGAGTAAGAAAATGTAAATTGATAATATTATGGTTGCTAATTTGTTGGATGTTAAAGATTGGAGAATAAATTATAAAATTGAAGTTTATATTTTTTAATACTGAATTATTATCTGATTTGAATGCCCTTGTTCCTTTTTTCTTTCAAGCTGGTATGAATCAGCTCAAAGTTGCGACATGTTTCGGCGTAACAAATGACGCCATCATCAGGCAGTTAACGCCTTATTAATATGATCTTCGATCAGTTCCGTTCTTCATGACAGATGCATGGATAGATATTTTTGTGTTGAATGGGTGGCAACTGTCAAAGTATAGATATTGATGTCTATTGGTGTGTTTTAGATGTACCAAAGTTATGATGTGGCCATCTAGTAATCTTATAGCCAAAGCAAGAAATGATGCCCCCTGTCATCAGATTGATTTGAGGTATATTTCAGAGCCGAAAATAAGTTAATGTTGTTTATAGTAGGGATATATTGTCTTGACAATGAATGTCATCAACAATCAGAACCAGCAGAATGTAATAATAATAATATTTAGCACCGCGTCTTACTACCCGTTCGGGTTAGTCGCTTTAAGTACTAATTACGCTAATGGATTAGGAATTGGGAAGGTTGAATTAGAGGAAGTTGAACCCGCATTTGCGTTGAGGGAGAGTGGAAAACCATTTAGGAAAAACCACCCCCAGTTCACCCGACCGAGATTCGAACCTCAATCTTCCCGTCCTCAGCAGTAGAGCTTAACACGACAAGCGTGTTAGCCAACTACACCACCAAGGCGGGTCAGCAGACTGTAGTTCTTGATTATCAAATCAACAAACCAAGAATTAAGTTAAAGGTGTAGTGAATGAGATAGTAAAAGAAGAACAGCTGAGATTGTAATGTCTATTATTATTATTAATATTATTAATATTATTTATATTATTAATAATAAAAATAATATAATATGATCTATTGATGTTTGGCCTAGTATTGATTATTAATTTTTTCCACAATATTAAATATTTTAGCATTTAATCTCATATTAGTTTTTATTATTAGAAATTAATAGTTTTTAATATACTTTTTTTGTTATTTTACAAATAATTTTTTGTTAATACTATTATTGATAACATTATAAATATGAAAAATCTGAATGTGTAGTATTACACATAAAAAACACACTGTCATAAACCTTTTTAATATCATTAGAACATTTTAGAAAACATTCTAAAGTAGATTAAAGTAAGGAGTGGTAATTATTAAAGTAAAGACAGATAGATTCGAAACTACAACGCCAAACTGTATCCCCCGATTTTGTTATCATTAGGTTTTTTGGATTGCCCCCGTATGGTAGCAAATTTAAAGACGTATTCACGTCAAAAATAAGAAGAAAGGGATAAAATATAAAAAAGTGTGGACAACTCATTCATTTCATGAATACACTAACCTTTGTTGAAAACTCTCTATTTTCTTTCATTGCTGGTTCCAGTTCAGAGTTAAGTTTCTTCACTCTTTCCGTGAGTTCCTTCACCTTGGACTGAAGCAGAGATTGTTCTTCTCGCAAGCCTCGGTTACTGTCTGTGATGGCATTCAACATGTCAACCTACGATCAAGACACCAACACTTTTAATACATAAAATGTAAAATATGTTGTAAAACATGAATAAGGATCTTTGAGGTTGGGTTTTTTCATTCGAGTCAAACTCAAGCCAAATATATAAAAAAGTTCCTGAGTTCAAGTATATTCATAATTTTAAAATGATAAAGAGTATATATTTATTTATTTTTAAAGTAAAATAGGTAGTGTATTTAAAATGTCACAATCAAAAGACAAGTAAAATTTTAATATTTACATTTGTAATATTTGAATTTTTAAAAAAGATACAAAAACAACATAATATTCTTGAAACCAGAATGACACTTATTTTTTATAAATATTAAATACATTTGAAACAAAACATTTAAAAAACGAAAATATTAGTTTTAAAATTAGAAATAACCCTTTATGAGAAGATCATTTAAATATATGTACAACATTCAAATAAAAATTAAGGCTTTGCGAGTATTCGGATTTCAAGCTTTGAGTCAAGGTCATCCTTTAAGCTCGAGATCGAGATAAAAAGTTTTGTAGACTCGTCATTTTCAAGTTTTCACTTGATGTACTTGATAATCAATTTTTTAAATGCAATAGTAAGCATAGGCTATTTAAATGAGATAATATCGGCATTTTCACATCATATAAATCATTCGGTTAGTTAACAAATTGTTAAAATCAATATCAATTTTTTTTTTATCAATTTTCACATTAATAACAAAGAGCGTTAAAACCACTTTTGACCAGTAAGTTAATCAATAGTGTCATCCACTAAGAATTATAATTGATTGAAGTTATTTACTTGTATTTCCATGACAGAGCAATGAAAATAAAAATTGCTAAGTAGTTTATCAAATAATTGAATGATTCTTCATATTATTTTTACATAGTCCCTTGTAATATTAAGAATATATTATTGTATTAAATGTTTTTAAACTTAAGATATTTAAAATTCGTATTAATTAATATGTTTAGCTTCAAACCAGTACTAGTTGAGATATTATTTAGTTATAGAAATATGTTGATTGACCTGCCTAAAATCAATGTTGATATTATTTATTGTAAAACATATTTTACCAAACTTACCACATTTATATTAAAAAAGCATTTACTATTTGATATTGTTTGCTAGAAATATTATTTTAGTCATTTTAATTTTAAAGTATCAGCATCAACTTTTATAAGCATTAAAAATTGAAGTAAATTTCTCAATAAAATAATGTATAACGTGAGCCCTTAGAATGCACATGTGCAACTGCGCATAGAGGAATGGAAATGGAACAGAATACGTGATTATGCACAATAACACTAAGGAATAATAAACAAAATATTAAACACTTAAAATTTCTAACTATTTATGACTCTTAGGTTTTCTTATAGGGTAAATTAAGTTACTTAAGCATATTTTAGGTAAAGATTAGCTTGTTGAAATATCTGTTTTATTAACTTTTTATCAAGACAGTGTAGCAACACTCTACAATAATGTCAAGTGATAGTGAAGGAAGCCAATCTGAAAGGACAGTTAGGTTAAGGCCCCAACACAGACTTCATATCCGTAGGTCCGTAGTCAATACTCTTGTGTTTCTGGTCCATAAGAAATTCTACTCGCGATAACAGAATCAATATCAATAATTACATGACTGTTTTAACCAATCTAAGAATTTGAAAGAAAATCATCTACACCAAGGAGTCAGCATCAAACAGTCAGCTGATCATATAAATGAATTAAAGAAACCAAAAACAACGTTGTTGAGAAAACTATCAGTATCTTACTAAAATGTAGGTTAAGTACAAACACAAGAAATGTTTCTGAAATAGCTCCACGTGTAGCCATCTTTTCATTTTGTATATGTTTCCATAGCGACAGATCCTCTCACTGACAATCGTTCTTTTTTTTTATTCCAATGTGCATGCACATATTTACTCAGCTGTGAATGGTAGGCTGTAGAAAGTTAAAGTTGTGCAACTTCTACGGAGTAAGAACTCTGTGGCCAAAGCAACCTGATACTGTGGTATAGATTTCTTACAGACCATGGACCAGGCCTAGATACAAACACACTTTTCTATTTCTTCTTATACTGTTACACTTCCCACTTTTTTCCAACTTCCACAGTTGCACATTGTTTTGAATTTTGAGAAATATTTATTTTTATATTAAGAGACATTAAAAAGTAATATTTCTGAAAATTCAAAACAATGTGCTACTGTGGAAGTTTCGACATAGACTCCGTATCCGTAGGTCTGTGGCCCATAAGAAATCGATATCACAATATCAGGTTGCTCTGGCCACAGAATCCTTATTTGTATGTCCTTCCTCCGTAGAAGTTGCTCAACTTTAACTTTCTATGGACTACCAATGATAGCCGAGTAAATATGATCATACACATTGAAATAAAAGAACAAATGGCAGTGAGAGGATCCGTCACTATGAAAATATTACTAAACGTGGAGCTATTTCAGAAACACTTTTCTATAAATCTAAACACCCAGGGAAGAGCACCTTCTAGGAAAATGTTTTCTGAGAAATACCAAGTTCTCAGAAATATTGGATTTGCTTTTGTAAGTTCAACAGCCCTATTAATTGGTTTATTCTCCATATTATACTAGCGTGGTTTAACTCTTTTCTAATTGATAAATTATGGGTACAAGTGATTTTGAAATGGATTCTTTCCTTGATTGTGTTCGGCAAAGGCCTGTTATATTTAACCCTTCGGGAGCCGAGAGAAATGACCAAAAAAATATGCTCAAAGTGCCAAGCTATTTTGTTGAAAAATACAGGATTTTGTTTAAATCTTAATAATTTATTAATCTTTAGACTTATTGCACTCAAATTTTTACATAAGCTAGCTAATAGGCTTGCTAATCTGATTAAATAATTATAAATATACTTTATTTGTTATATATAATTAAAAAAATTCACTAGCGAAGATAATTAAAAAAATACTGTTTTATTTAACATTAATTTTTAAGCTTTGAAAATTTTAATAGCTTGAAATAGAATAAATCACTGAAAAGAACATAGAAAAATGAGTAAATAACAAAGTTTACAAACAAAAAACTGATTTTATATTTTAAGCTAAAATTGGGTTATGCATAGCAGCTGTTTCAGTGACCTCAATTTTGGTAGGGTTATAGTAAAATAAGTTTAAATAAATAATTGGCTTGGAATCAGGAGGGGAGTTGGTGATTTCAAACCTGGTACGTCTGCATAGATATGAAGAGGTTGGGGTGGATTATCTTGATCATCAAGATTTATTTCATCCCTATAGGAATCACTTGTATTCACACTCGCCTTATCAATGTCAGCTGCCACTTCTACTTGTTCTGATCTTTCACTTTCACTATAATATAATTCCTGTTCAGTTTCATTATTTACAAATTAAAAATCACTGCTTTCATAATCACTAACAAATGAATCACTCTTGCTTGAGCTATCAATAATTATTACAAGTATTTCTGTGTCTTGAATTACAGCTTTCCTCTTAGTAGCTATGTTTACAAACAAGCCCAAAGATAAAACTCATAAAGTTAGAAAATAATTGTCATGTTCGATATATCAAAACTCTAGTGCAAAGACAATTAAAAGTAGCTTGAACATAAGAGAATGCAGTGGAAATAAAATCGACCCTATCTATTGACTTAATAGTGAACTAATAGATCAAAAACATGAGATTGTAGTGAGCGACGCTGCCAATTTTAGAAAATAATTCGCGCATCGCTCAGAGTGACATTGGCACTCATAGGGTTAATAAACAACTCAAAGAATTTAAGGATGCCTTGAGAAAAGAAAATGCTAGGTGAAGCATTTCAGAAATTGTCGGAATGCCAGGTAAGTTTTGTCTACAAGTAGGCCTACTTTTACTTAGGAATCCAACCCCCTTTTATACAATGTTGGGTTTATTTATGAAAACTAGACGAAAACAGATATAACGTGCATAAATAGATTCTGCTAGTATTTTTTTTTATCAGTCCTCCTTTTTTAGACACTTAGAAAATCCGCCTGAGCTAGAAACATATTTGTAATAGTGAAACTCAAAACTCTCTATTTTGGGTTTATATTGGATTTCACCATGAACACTAGAAAAAAATAGTCTAATCAAATAAATTGTTATATGGCCATGTTTTTAAGCCGTCCTTTTTAGGCACTTAGAAAATCCACCTGAACTAGGAACATGTTTGCACTAATGGAATCTAAGCCCCTTTATACATATTGGGTAACATTATTTCTCCTGGTGTACATTAGCACCTGTAATTAATATTGAAATAGAATGTGCAAGTTTGTGATGGCCGTAATGGTCAGTAATGGCTACTTAATATGGCACCCAAAGCCCAAAGTTTTTTTTTTATATAATTCTGTTTATTTAGAAAGTAGAATCATCTCATCAAATACATGCCTCGGTGGTGTAGTTAGTTAAAGCACTAGTTTCGTATTGAGCTAGACTGTCGAGAACAGGGAGATCGAAGTTTTATCTAAATGGTTTTCAACTCTCTCTCCACACAAATGCGCGTTTACTTATTCTAAATTCAACCTTCCCAATTCATAATTAATTAACGTAATTAGTACTTAACTGTATAACCCGAATGGGTAATAAAATGGTGCTAAATAAAAAAAATATTGACGTTTGTTTTGTTTTCATCCAAAATACTAGTAGGCCTACATCTGTTTTGCATTTCAAGGTTATTGAAAACACAAAGTTTGATAGTTAAAATAGAGTTATAAATATATTTATTGTGATTGTACTTAACATACATTTTAGTATATACTGGAAGTTTTCTCAACAAAGTTGTTTATGGTTTATTTAATTCTTTTATATGATCAGCTGTCTGCTTGACACTCACTCCTTGCTGTAGATGATTTTCTTTCAAATTCTTTGATTGGACAAAGTCTCTTACTATCTCAGTGGTTGAAACGGTCACAAGATTATGAATATTGACTCTGTAATCACGAGTAGAATTTCTTATAGACCAGGAACATGGAGTACGAACTACGGCCCTATGGATATGGAGTCTGTGTCGGAACCTTAAAAGTGTTTGAAGAAATGAAGAGGGAGGTGTGTTTTTTTTTATCTAGGCCTTAACTATTTTTAAGGTTGACTTCCTTACTATCACTTACATTGCATTATTGTGCAGTATTTCTACAACGTGTTAGTGTACATTTCAAAGCCATCATGTGATTATTAATTTTATTACTTTTATTTTTACAATTGTTAGTGTAATTTTAATGTCCTTAAAGACATGAGTGTTGAAAATATCTTAATTATATTTTCTACAGGCCGCTTTTTGTTGTGATTATTATTATTATTTTTAAATTGTATTTTTTTAAGTGTTATTTCTAATTTAAAAACAGATATTCCCATTTATTAACTTTTTTCTAGAGATGGGCCACTCGAATCTTCGAATCCAACGATTCCTGACAAGTATTCGAGATTCAAGGATTCGGTGTTTTACTGGATTCGATGATCGAATCTTTCAACTCATAAGCAAAGCGTAATATGTTGAATTCAAAAATTACTTAGTTAGGCCTACTTGAAAAGCACAACTTAATCCGTAATATTCATTTTGTCGGACAAAGGAGATAAACATGAATAAAATCTTCTTTAAAAATATAAAAAATTGTTAGGTGTTGAAAATCTTACATGCCTAGTACCCTACCCTCCCACCTCTATGGGAAACTTGGACTCAACCGTTTCGGCACATGCTCAATTCTAAAAATTTCACCTCACAAACAATCTTGTAAATATTTTAATAAACACATCAAAACTCTTCAAAAAAAGAAAATCAAAACTAGAATTACAAATAAACTCAAAATAAATTAAACAAATAACGGCTTATTTTTTTAACAGAAATAAGAACAGATTACGGATGATACAAAGTCAGCCGCCGTTACACACAGTCAGTCACCATGACGTATATTATGTTTACTCACCTGAGTGATGATTGAAATAAAGATACTGTTAATTCTTACTGCCCAACTGGTTTTAATTATCTATATCTATCTAAAGAACCCCAATTTATTGCATACCATCCTTAAGATAGACATTTTGTTGGGTTTCATGAAAAATAAATACTGTCAACAGTCAGACAGCGATAAAACTGTTTATTTATCCCTACCGGCGTACGTATCATATATCGATTGTTTGTTTAGAATCGATTCAGGTAATCTGATCACTTAGTAAGCGCTCTCGAGTTTTAGGAATCAAATAACGACTTGCTAATCCATTATTTATTTTTAAATTGATTAGAACTTAGGTTTTTTTTTATGTGTTATTGAAGTAATTGTGGAAATATTCAAACATAGTCCTGCCTAATAAAATGGGAATGAACATATTGTAGTCATAAATATGTTCGTGTTTTAAATGAATGTATTCTCAGAAATCGATATATCGCAAGAATCGAATATATTTGTTTTCTACGCAAAAATAGATAATGGATATAAAGGAAATAATAATAATACATACTTAAGTATCATTGAGTTCACTATTTCCAATGTATGTTTAATTGTTAAGCACGTTGTTTTAGTCTTTATTAAAAATATCCGTTTGTATTTTTATTTTTGTTATCTTAATACAATAAAATATCCTTAATTGATGATTAAAGTTGATCAAAGGATAACTAGGCCTAATCTGTTTATTTTTATTTCACATGTTTTCTAGAAACTTAACCCATTCTAACAACACTTTTAAAATTAACTAAAAGACACTCAAATTTTGATTGATTTGATTTTTAAACAATAATATGAGTCTAGATTGTTTAATTTAGCTAGATTTTAACCTGTATTTTTTTTTGGGGGG
>CABFVZ010001908.1:64011-79569 GCA_902151445.1 Timema monikensis | reverse complement strand
GGGGGGAGGGGGTTGATTATAATTGAAAGCATGGTTGAACTAAACCTTAATTCACAGTTTAGGCCTATATTGTGTAATGTAGGTCTATTTGTAGATCAATAAAATTTATAACGATTTGATAGAATTCGGATTCCTATTTGAGATTCAAAAATAAAATGTAGATTCGTATTCAAGAAATAGTGTATTCGACCCATCTCTACTTTTTTCCTAAAAATATTTATATTTATAAAAATGAGTGTCATTCATATTTTAAGAACATGTGTTTTAGTACATTTTTTTTAATCTGAAATTTTAAAGCTGTGATATCTATTTACATTTAAAATAAACAAATATATATTATTATTAGCACCGCGTCTTACTACCCGTTCGGGTTATACGCACCAACAACAAATATATACTATTTAACATTTTAAAATTATTAATATATTCAAACTAAACTCGAACTCGGGAGCTTTTAGAAATACTCACCTTGAGTTTGAGCATAATAAAAACCCAAGCTCGCAGACCCCTAATAAAATTATAATAGAACAAATAATTAATTGGTTACAATATTCATATTTTTAAAGACATTAAAATTACACTAACAATTATAAAAAAGTTTTATTAAATCAACGTTTTAATGTAAAAATCACACACAGAAATGTGAAATATTTCATATTTGTTTATTAGGCCTTAGTGTAATAATCGCACATGATCATGTCTTTAATTCTATTCCATTACATTACGTGAAGTTGCTTATGCACATTGTATGGGCCAGAATTTTTTTTTTTTGCAAAATTTATTTCAATTCAATTTTTAATCCTTGTAGTAAAAGTTGATGTTCAAACTTTAAAATTAAAAATAAGAAGGCCAAAATAATGTTTCTAATAAACAATGTAAAATAGTAAATGGTTTTTATATATAAATGTGCTAAGTTTGGTAAAATATTCATTGATACGTTAATCATCACAGGTTAACCAACAACATTCTATAAATAAATAGTAGCTAAATTAGTTTTGTAGATAACCGTATTAATACCAGTTTTAAATATTGTAGTTTCGAAAACATTCAAAATGATATATATTCTTGATGTTACATTTTTAATTCAAGTGAAATTCTTAGAAAGAAACTAGGTAAAAGTATTAAAGATAATGATAATTCAACCATTTAGCTATTTTTATTTTCATTGGCAATGCAACTTCAATTGAGGATAATTTAAAATAGATGACAATAATGAATAAGTTTACATATCGAAAATAGTTTTCAGAGCTATATTAAGTTATTAATGTGAAATCTGATATTAGTTTTAACAATTTGATAAGCTAACACATCATATAGAGGTGAAAGTGCCGACATCATCTAAATTAAATAGCCTATGCTTTCCATTGCATTTCAAAATACATTAAGGTAAAATATTATGAGCCTACAAATTTTCAATCTCAATCTTGCTTAAATAACAAGCTCAAAGCTCAAAATCCAAGTACTCCCAGTGCCCAAAACATGACACATTAAAAAATATTTCCACTATATCTCAACTCGGTAGCCACAACAAGTTAGCCAAAGATGAGTAATCCTGATATTATAGGTATACCTTTCTGAGTAGTTCTGCGTGTTTGGCTGAGGTAGCAACGGATGTATCAGTCACTTCAGCTTCTGCCTTCAAAGATTCTTGGGCAGTTCTCAACTGCTTCTCAGAATTCTCCAGTTGAGTCTTCAGTCGCAAGTTCTCTGTGCGGATCACCTCAAACTTGCCATAAGCAATATCCTTCTCTTTCCGGAGGTATTTAATGACAGACACAAGTTGTTCAGTAGACTTAATTTCTTCCTCTGACAAGGATGTGTTGAGAGAGCGATTCAGCGATATATTACCACTATCTTCAGTCTAAAAAATCCACAAGTCAATCAAGATTCTTACAGATTTTAAAGGTCAGCAAGGCTTTTATTAAAGGTTTATGCTTAAGATCCAAATGTGAGAATTTTCACACCATCCCCTAAGAGTTTAAATGTTTCCTTTCCTTTAGCAAGTACAAGCTTTAATTGTTTCAAACAGCCAACTAAAGAAGCATAAATAAAATTGGTTCAATGTAAAACTTACCAGAGATTGCTGCAAAGCTAGCTGTGAGCTGAATGACTGGATCTGGTCATGCAGTACAGAATTTTGGGAATTAAGGTCAACCAATCTCTGTTCAACACTGGCCAGGTGCTCTCTCAACTTTCTCTCTCGTTCCTCCCAATTGGAACGACCAATCTGCAGAGCTTGCACTGCTTCAGATTTCTCAGCCTCCAGACGATCGAGCTTATTGGTTTTAGTGAGGAGTTCTTCTCTTACTTTAGCAAGAGCCTATCGATTCAAACCAATAATTAGTAAGTACCTTGAATACCATATAATTGCAAGTACAACAAAACAAATATATTAAAATGTACTATAATGTATAACATATATGAAATAAAGTGTTTTTATGATCTTATATATCCTTAAATAGTGATGATAAGATATAGAACATGAAGCACAAATTCAAGTAAAAACACTAACAAGAATAAATACCAATAAATAAGTTAGAGCTAAGAAAACAGGAACTGATTTATTTAAAAAAGCAAGAGAGTTTATTCATGTAAATATTTGAGCATGTATTTAATGAAAATATCAAGAAAATAACAATTGTGGAAACCCTTTATTGGCCTACTTACCAATGTTATGTCTTGAAAAATTTACTCAATATAAAAAAGGACTATATTGATATTAAATTAAGTATGACAAGTTTTTTTAAAATCAGATAGCCCCTCTTCCATCAGCCCATGCCAAGAAAAGGACTTATATACTTTAGTGGCAGCCCTATAATAGCACTTTATGGCTTCAATGATTGATCAGTGGAACTATGGACTAGCCAGCCCCGTAAATCATAGACCTTGATTAAATATTATTATTACAACAACAACAACTACGTCTTACTACCTGTTCGGGTTTTACGCACTTAAGCTAGCTAATGTGTAATCGAATATGAAATGGAGGACATTCAGCTTAACGTGGAATCCGAACCAATATGGATGCCTGGCAATCCACACATTCACAAATTGTGATTAATATAGGTAATGTCAGAAGTGAAGGAAGGGTTTTGCAATCATATAAATCTGTGCCCAGATCGAGGATTGAACCCCTTACCCCTCTGTGGCGTCACCTGGGCAAGCAAGGCAAGCACTGCTTGCCTTTGATTGAAGATATGTTATCATTTAAATGTAGTTCAAGCATCAGTGGGTTTGAAATAAAAAATAATCCCATACATAGCAGTGACCGTAACAAGCATGGAAGACGTGCACTAGTTCATCTAATGGGGGTTGGAAGTCTGTATTTGTCCAACTTTCAGCCCCATAGCTCATGCTAGTGTAGTTCCATAAATTTAGGAGGTGAGAGAAGGGGAAGAGCTGCAGAGGTCGGGTAAACATGCAAGCAGCCGAGCTATGACTTCTCTTGCCCGAAAGGTGACAACTAAAACCAGAATCACTAGCCCTCTCTTACCCTTTCAAAACATACAGATGGATTGTAAAGCACAAAAGGGGAAATTAATTTTGTCAAGGTACTGACCCGGTGCCTACAAATCTTTAAGCCCGGTACACAATACACAACTTCTTATACATGAAGTTGCAACCTGAACATGGTGTTGTGTGAACACCAAACTTGTACAAATTCGTTTTTTCACAACTTATTGTATACATTTTCAGGAAATAGAATGCATCCTATATCAGCCATTTTTCTTGTACAACTGTGAGTTGTAAACATGAAAATTTTGTCTGCTAAACAGTTACTTTAAAAAAAATTGATTGTAAGAAGAGCAGCTAAATACTTGAAAACAATTATAATTGAAAGAGGTAAACTATAAATTTTTTTTAAAGTTCTTTTTATTTTCATAATATTTAGGATTGATTAAGAAATTTACATTAAATACCAATATTTTCAAAATCATTCAATCATTATTTTTCCATAAAAAGGGCAAAAACACCATGTTTAAAAAAATATTGTATGCAATCACAAATGCTGTGTGAACAGTCACTGGCTAAAATTTTATATGCAATTCATGTAACCAACATATTCTACAATTTCTTGAACAATTTTTTGTACAAGAAGTTGTGTTGTGTGTACCGGGGTTTAGAGTTTTGTGGAGTTTATTGTAGCAGGGGCTTTTGTTTCGATGTGTGTATAAGTGAATAAAAACAAACAAAAGTTCATAAGTATTTTTCTATGAAAAGTAATAAGATAATAATGTAAATCACAGAACAGAAAGACAGTCAAAGCCACAATTAGCATAAAAAACACCTTCAAATAGCTTCTTAACGCATAAAATTGTTTTTAAAATTCCATGATTTCCCCCTTTAAGCTTGGGGCACACCTCCCAAGCTTGCCTAAGAATTTTGGTCACAAGAAGCTACTGTTAGCCCTAGACCGCAAGGTCACCCTCAACCCATAGAAACATCACAACAAATCATAAATGATGTTCCCAATAACAGCACAAATATACTTTAAATGATACAAAAGCTTAATGTCTGGAAAAGTCTGTTGGCCTAAACATTAATTTCACAAAAAGTTAGTAACCTAAAGTAATTTGGCTTAACATGACTTTTGAATAAAAAGAATAATTAAGTTCACCAAAAATCACTTGGCCTAAAAATTAACTTCAGAAAAAGTATGATGTCCTAAATTTATCTAGACTAAAAATTAACTTAAGAAAAATTTAGTTGGCCTAAAGTTAATTAATACCAAATGACTATAAGCCAAATGACTTGTACCAATTTTTTAGATAAACCCATATGTTGCATTTTGTGTACACCTACCTGTATATCATTCGAGTGAAGAACTATTTCTCGACTGTACTTTTCCTCAGCTTCTTGGGCAGAGCTCAGAAGCTCCACATTATTTTTATGAGCCTCCTCTAACTCAAGCTTCTTCTGCTCCAGTTCTTCTTGAATCTTCTTCAGCTTGTCTCGACCCATTATCAGTTGTGCATTCAGCTCTGTGGTGGACTGAGTAGTGCCAGTTGTGATTCTTGCTAGCTGTGTATTGGCTTCTTGTAATTGCTTTCTCAACGCGGCCTCGCAATTATCTGCCTCAAGCAACCTAAAATAATAGTGCAAATAATATAATAATATCACAATGAGTATTAAAATGAGCAGGCCTATATAAACATTGTATTGTCTAAACTCTTTTATTATTTGTAAGGTTTAAAACATTATTAATGTGTTTCATGTATTTTAGACTTTTCACCTGATATATTGCTTAAA
This sequence comes from Timema monikensis, assembly GCA_902151445.1. Classification (NCBI taxonomy): domain Eukaryota; kingdom Metazoa; phylum Arthropoda; class Insecta; order Phasmatodea; family Timematidae; genus Timema; species Timema monikensis. The sequence continues at coordinate 74,319 of CABFVZ010001908.1, read as the reverse complement.
TGATTATGAATTATTTATTAAATGTGTAATGTTAACTATTTTATAATATGTTATCACCATAAATTAACCTAATTATACATTTTGATCTGCAATTTTATGTTTTTATATAAACTAACTTAGCCAAATTTATCAATCAACTCTTTATATAGATTTTTAAGCAATATATCAAAGTCTTAAATTATAAATCAAATCCATTCCTTACTTTAAACAACTTTAAAATAAAAAAAATAAAAAAATTACTTTATAACTTGTTAAGAATGTTTTCTAAAATGGTATATTTACAATTTGCCAGCATTTAAGTGAAACAACAACTAAACTAATATGAGAGATAATCGATTCTCACCTATTTTGAATGTTGCCGTTTTGTTTAGTTGCCAGTTTTATTGAGAGCTAAGAATCGAAGTAGCGCGAATAGTAATGTTAAGATTGATTCATGATTCTTTCAATACCAGTAATAATCAAGGGTATCAAGGTATCAAGAAATTTAGTTTGACAGCCCTAGTGTTAAGTTAATGATTTATAAGTGAAATTGCCGATATCATCTAGATTAAATGGCTTACACATGCTTTTACGTTTTAAAAAGTGATTTGTATGAACATCAAGAGGAAGCTCAAAAATGATTACTGTAGAGGTGGAAGGGATTCCAAACCCTCGAGAAAATGTTGGGAATTTATCCATTCCTGAGAATCATAGAAATGAAGGAGTAAGTAGCTTGCCAAGGTCAACGATTTATGAGCCTGTCTGTTGTTAGTAACTTAACAAAGAGAAAAGATTACTGGGATGTTAAACTAAATAACCTTTAGGAGGTGTCAAACAGAGAATATTTAAAGGGTAACACACCTAGGGAGCATTTAAGAGGTTTCATACATAAATAACATTAATGGGGTTTAAAACCTAGATAATCTTTTAAGTGGTTTTAGACCTAAAACATTTAAGGTGTTTCAAACTAGGAGAACATTTAAGGGGTTTCATAACTAAAGAACATTTAAACAATATTGTAATCCAAAACACAAACCTAGATAACCTTTAAGAGGTATTAAAATATAGAACATTTAAGATTTTAGTGGTTATTTCAAAAGAGTAAAAATGTGTGTTTTTGCACTTTTCCAATAGGCAGTTAAGTATAGAACACCATTTTCATACGAGATTAACTAATAAAAATAATGTATTAAAATTAATTATTCGATTTGTATAATTCAATATTTGCCCAAAATTTTGTTATTTGTTTCAATAAAATATTCGCACACCCATACTATATTATGTTTTTATTATATATTTTTTGCATTATATTTAATTATGCCAAAGCTTTAACAAGTATTACCATATTAGTATAAAAACATATATTTTTAATCAAGAAATAATGTGAAGCATCATTTTTATAATTTCTTGTTCCCATCCCGATATAAACATGTCATTACCGTCCATCCCTAATGATAAACCTAGAAAATTTTCAATCTCAATCCCAAGTTTTAATAATGAGCTCTGCTTGAAGTTAAAAATCCGCGTGCTCGTAGAACCCTAATAAGTACCTTTCACATGCTTTAAGCCCACCTGTTCTGTGTATCCTGCCGATATTTCTCGATGGAGCTCATCTCTTCTTTGAGTCGGATCTCACTGCTCTCCGCTATCTCCCGATATGTCTCAGTCTGTTGTCTGGCATCTTGAAGTTGTTGTTGGGCCAAGCTCAGATCACTTTGGCTGCGACTAAGTCTTGCTTCAAGTTCATTCAAACGCTTGGTCAAGGTCTCAAATTCTTTAACAAATCACATTGGCAGGTCACTTAAATTGCAATCTAGATTAAGATTTTGGTAGGGAGAACAGTAGAAGCTAGTTACTAAGTTACTAAAACCATTTTAATATAATCATAAATCAAGTTGCATTATCTGCAGCTGTCACTTTTGATAGATATTACCAATAACTATAGAAAAATATAAATAATACAGAAGAATGTTATCAAAGTTGGCAGCAAAAAAAATGTTCAAATTTTTTCTACTGTTCTTCCAGCCAAAATCATGGTATAATATGTCTTGTTTGTGCACACAAGCATGTATGTATATATATTAGGGGTCGAACCTTTAGCCCATAATTTATTGTTTAATCCACTTCAAAATATTTTATTAATTAAATAAGCAACAATTCAAAACAATATAAGAAACCCAAATGAGCATAACATCATAAAAATGGGGTTGTTCACAAAAGATGTAAGTGTAAGTAGAGATAATAGCCAAGAAAGCTATTTAAAAAAAGAGCAATGGAAATAAATATTTAGCAAAAAAATTATAGGAAGTATTTAAAAAATATAGGAAATACTGGACAATATGGTACACATGCTAAAAATATAGGAAATATAGGACAAGTGGGAACTCTGTATATGTATCTTGTTACAGACATCAATGTTAAGGCATAGGAAAGGTGGATAAAAACATATAAAAGGAACAAACACAATATGATTTGGTTGCACGTTTCACACTCCTCCCTGATGAGTGCTGAGAGAATGAAACCTAGGTCAGGGGATTGGGCGATGATTATTGATTTTATTAAAGAGGCAGCAATGTAAATTGTGAACTGTGTTCTTTTTATATATAGGGGAATGCCAGGCCTCCACCGTGGTTCGGATTCCACGTTAAACTGTAGGTCCATTTCATCTCACAATCACCCTACCATTACACATTAGCGTAAGAGCGTATAACCCGAATGGGTATTAAGACGCGGTGCTAATAATAATAATTATCATTTTATATATAGGCCAATCAAATCTTCAAATCGTCGATCCACCAAAACCTGACAAGTATTAGAGATTCAAGGATTTGGTGTTTTACTGGATTCAATGGTCAAATCTTTCACCTCATAAAGATAATTATTTTGAATACAAAAATTAGGCCTACTTTAAAAGCACAACTTAATTTGTAATCATTAAGTTGTCAGACAAAATAGATAAGCATGAATAAAATCTCTTTTTTTAAAAAATTATAATTGTTAGGTGTAGAAAATCTAATGTGCCTAATATCCTAATCTCACATCTCTATGGGAAACTTGGACTCAACTGTTGTAGCGCATACTCACTTCTAAAACGTTCACCTCACGAACAATCTTGTAAATATTTTAATGAACACATTAAAACCCTTCAAAAACTGAAAATCAAAAGTAGAATTACAAATATACTAGAAATAAATAAAACAAATTACGGCTTTTTTTTTAACAGAAATAAGAACACATTACGCACGATACAAAGTTAGCCGCCATTACACACGATACAAAGTTAGCCGCCATGACGTATATGTTTACTCGCCAGAGTGATGATTAAATAAACATGACTGTTAATTCTTATTAACTATCTACGACTATGCAAATAACCCCAATTTATATTAAACTGTTTATTTATGCCTACCGGCCTACGTATTGTATATCGAGTGTTTGTTTAAAATCAATTCAGGTAGTCTGAACACTTAGTAAGTGTTATCGAGTTTTAAGAATCAAATAATGACTTGTTAACTCATAATTTGTTTTTAAATTAATATTAACTAAGAGTTTATTATTTAAAACTTTTTTATTGAATTGTAAAAATATTCAAATATAGTCCTGCGTAATAAAATGGGAATGAACATATTGCAAGATATAATTTTAGAAAACATTCTAAATTATAAATAAGTAAGGAGCAGTAATGATTATGGTCAAGACTTAGAAACAAACCTAAGATTAGCAATAGAAAAGTGAAAGGATATAATAACTGAAGAAATCAATAAAAAGTTGAAAATTATTAAAAAGTTGAAATTAAATATACTTTAATATTGAAAAAACATGTTAAGCTGTGCTTTCAACAAGCATAAAATATGTGAGATACAAATGAAAAAATTAAAAATATTATTGGCATATTACAATAATTACCAAGTCAAATGGTGACCATCAGTCAAAAAATGCATATACAACATATTAAAATAATTAATAACAGAACAAAAATTGAGGGCAACACACAGTTAAGATTCAAACATTGAACGTAATAAGCTATGATAAATAATCTGTGTTTAAGTAAAGAATCAAAGTCTTAATCTTGTTATGTCCCATTACACCTTGGGCAGGTAATCAATGCTCAAAAGAAAGCCGATTAAATTATGGCCAACATGTTTCGGTACAATTATACCATAATCATGGCGCTGTAAAATGAAATTAAAGACTATTAGAAACAATTATGGGAGGAGAAAGACTATGGGAGTGAAAAACTAAATGAAAAAAATGTGAGAAAATTGAGAAAACGAAATAAGGTAAACAAACTTACCAAGGTGGTTGTGCGAGTGCACAAGTTAATGTTATGACTTAAATGTTAAGACTGAATGAGTGTGTGGTTAAAACCGACTAAAAAGAGTGAAAAACAAAAGATTACCGAAATGTTGCCATAGCAACGAGAGTATACGTGACCACGGTGTAAACTGGTGGTGGGGAAAGGCTAATAACAATGAAAGTGAAATAAATAAAACAAAAAAAAAACAAGGATGGAGAGATAAATGGAATGAAAAAAGGAATGAAAAAAGGAATGAAAAAAGGGAAGGACTGGTAAACAAATCTTCTCAACACCGGCTCGATCGGGTCATTGACTACGCTGGAAGGAAGAGCAGGAAAACCAGAGGTTATAGGATTTTAATATTTTTGGGGAGATGAGTTAATGAGTTTAATAGAATTTGGTTGGATTGTTGTAATTGTTCATTGATGATAGATTTGTTATGAAATAAAGCTGCTTGTATGAACAAATTTTCGGCGGTGTTTAATTTGGTGCCTTTGTGAGAGATGTGGAGGGGTACCATACATTGTTCTATAGGTTTAGGTTGATGGTTGGAATTTTTAAGATGATCTGCAAATTTAGATTTGGTCCTATTGTGTATGAAATCTGAGATATGTTCTTTATAACGGACTTTAAAGTTTCGTCCAGTCGTGCCAATGTAGATGCTATTAAATTCACACGGAAGTTTGTAAATTCCATTTTTATTAAATTTATCATTTTTGTTTAAAGTGCTATTACTAAGATTTTTCTTTAGTGTGTTGTTGGTGGAAAAAGCGATGTTGGGATTGTACTTTTTAATGATGTTATTGATGCGATGGGTTTCGGGACCGGTGTATGTGAATTTGACCCATTTACCTTTTTCTTTAGAACCGTTATGGTTATCATTGGTAAGAGTGGTTGAGAAATTATGCGATTTGATTTTTTTTTTCTTTTGCTTGTTTATGATTTTGTAGATGAGGGAGTGAGAATAACCATTGTTGGGGCTATTAATTTAATAGTGTTGAGCTCAGTTGTATAGTTGGATTTATTGAGTGGGATATTTAATAGTCGGTGAACAAGACTATTGAAGGCAGTGGGTTTGTGAGAGATGGGGTGATTATAATCTTTAGGGATGATGGCATCAGTGTGGGTAGGTTTCCTGTATATTTTGTAAACTAATTGGTTATTTACATTTTTGGAGATATTGAGGTCAAGATAATTGATACTACCATTATTTTCATTCTCGATTGTGAAAGAGAGATTCAGGTGAAAGTTGTTGACAAGTGTGAAAATATCAGAGAGAGTATGGTGGTTGTCGTATAAAATTAAGATATCATCAACATATCTACAATAGAATTTAATGTTTAATAAATTATTTAGGTTATTAATGATGATGGGATCATATTTTTGTAAAAATATTTCTGACATGATACATTAAATAGGGGAACCTATTGCAAGTCTGTCGTTTTGAGAATAAAATGTATTATTAAATTGGAAATAGTTTTGATCTGTGATTGTTTGAACGAGATTAGAGAGTTGCAAGAGTCGAAAATATGTTCGTGTTTTAAATATTATGTATTCTCAGAAATTGATATATCACAAGAATCAAATATATTTCTTGTTTTCTATGCAGAGATATAGATGTAAAATAAAATAATAATAATACATACTCAGGCATTATTAATTTCACTATTTCCAATGTATGTTTAATTGTTAGGCATATTGTATTAGTCTTTTTTTTAAATCTGTTTGTATTTTTATTGTTGCTTTCTTATTAAAATAAATTATAATCCTTCAACGATGATTAAAGTTGATAAAAAGTAATTAGGCATAATCTGTTTGTTTATTTCACCTGTTTTTTTAGAATCTTAATTCATTCTATCAACACTTTTAAAAATAACTAAAAGACACTCAAATTTTGATTGATTTGATTTCCAAACAATGAGTCTAGATGGTTTAATTTGGCTGGATTTTAACCAGTATTTTGAGATGGGTGGTTGGTGTTGATTAAAATTGAAAGCATGATTGAAATAAATCTTTATTTACAGTTTAGGCCTATGTTGTGTAATGTAGGTCTATTTGTAAATCATTAATATTTCCAACAATTTGCTAGGATTCAGATTCGGGATTTGGATTCGACACATCTCTAGTTCTTTTTGTAACATTAGCCGCTAGCTAATGTTACAATATTGGAAAGTGTAAACTTACCCAATTCTACAAGACGTCAGCGGCCATGCTCATGTAAACACTGCGAGCCACTTATCAACACACACCTGGCCATCAAGACCTTCCTTGTAAGACTGAGGCGCGCCCACTGGAATACATCACGCCGTTTCTGCTTGCCCAAAGACCATAAGAAGAAAAGAAGTAACACTCCACCAAGTTTACGAGCGGGCTTCTACTAGATCCGTGAGGCTCCTAGAACCTTCTCCACCCTGTCTACGTTCTTTGGCCCCCCCCCTTGACTATGTTCTGCAAGCCATGTTTCGTGCGTATAAAAGATCGACCATGTGAAGTGTGAGCCACTCTTGGGCTGGCGTTGGAATTCGCCTGAACAGGCGAACGCTTCGAAATTAACGATGTATGCTAAATTCAGTTTAGATGAAATCTTTAACGTTTCTAAAATTCCGTTTAGGCACTTTGTTGTTATTTCATAATGAATAGACTTGATCTTTCAAACTTGCGCTTTAGTGACTTTCCATGATAAATGGACTTAAAACTTTCATACTGACATTTGGTTGTGTCTTCAAATATCTGCCTACATATAACTTAAAACTTTGCACTTAGCAGTATGCATAAAGTAATTGGACTTTAAGACTTTTCAGATTTAATATTTTAGTGAAACAAGTTACGATTTTACTTCGTTTGGGGCATTTGTGTTGATTTAAATGACAAGGCAAAGTTCACAGTTAAGATTTAGATCTATTATGTCCGGCATGATTGAACGTAAAACTTCGGACATAATAAAATTAAAATCGCGTAAAGATTGCTGGTATCATATTATGTTCTTTATACTATTTATGATGTTACGTTTTGTGCGCTTATATTATTGAGCGTAATCTCTAAAAAACCTGCTTTTGTTAATTATTTTCAAAGGTTAATAAGTTTGGTTCAGAACTGAAGACCTATAAATTATGTCATTCATAATTTTACCTTGTCTATGAACTTTAAATATAAACCTCGCAAGGTGTTTCATTAAGCTAATGTTTATTGTATTAGGATAGTTCTTGTTGGGTTGTTTTTGATGTTCACCTTTGAACATGAATTACCTGCCGCCATCAGCGCACCATAGGGGTAAAAGGGAGTTGTTATAGCAACCAAGTTTGTGATTGTAAACGAGAGGTGTAGGCCAATCTAATGCATGGGTCAATCCAACACCAACATCTGGTAATACGTCAGTTAGGTTTAATCATATACCCCCTTCCCCTTTTTTGGGACTGATGAGGTATTAATAATAATGTTTATAGGTTATATTTTGGTAATTGTCGTATTGGACTGTACGAGGTTAGGCTGAGGTTTAATTGTTGCTTTCGCGCCAAACTGTAGCTTTCCAGAGTAAGCGTAGATGTTCGCTTTCAAATTTGGCGCTCATAGTATGAGGCCATTGGAAAAGGTTGTAAAGACGTTACATACTTGATTGTTTATGTATTTATATCTATTTTTGTTCTCTTCTTTTTGAGAAGTTATAATAAATTATTGTTGATGGTGATATTCGTTCCTTTTTTATAAGTATCATCCTTCGGTAATTTTAAGTTAAGTAGTTCATGTGAGGTAATCACAAATATGGTGTAACGTCTGGGCTGTGTTTATCGACCCTTGAGGGCGACCGTGAGAACTTGCCCTCATCTATCTCAAATTGCGTGTGCTGGGTGTTATTTAGCTTACCCAGCGGGTATAACAATTTAACTCACCCAGCCCACTCTATCGATTGTTATTTTTTTTTTTAATTTCCTTATTAAGTGTTTGAACCCTCTCTTTTGGATGGTAGATCCTAATTGTGGTTCATTTTCATTGTAAAAACCATATTGAGTTTGTTGCTTTTATATGTTTTTATACACCTTTCCTATACCTTCTTCCAAATATAGAACAATTACCTCATAAAATGAAAAGAGGTTTTCCTTATAGAAACACAAATGTGTGAGATAGCTTGAAAGTAGCACTGACCATTGCTACCAGTGTCCACTGGTGGCGGTGGAAGGCTCAACTCCTTGAGTTTCTTATTCAGCTCTTCCAGCTGAGAGGCTTGGCTCCTCAACTCCTTCCTGGCTCCTGCTAGATCTTCCCTCAACCTGTCTGCTGCACTCTTCTCCTCCTCATAACCAGTCTTGGAAGAGTTAAGTTGGGCAACCAGGGTGGCTTGAAGTGCACGCCAGCGGTCCTCTTCCTCCTGTAAACAAACTGGCATTATTAATCCCTCAACATATGGACTATTATCACATATATTCTTACACAGTAACAAAGTGGTTCTCAAACTTCTCATCTCTTAGCAGCACTTGAGATAAAAATCAAGCCTTTATTAGCACTAAAGTAGTACCAACAATGATAGTTTTCAAAAACTAGGTTGTTACAAATCTGGTGGTGAAGTTGGCACATATTACAAGACTAGCAAGTGTTAAGTTTAAATAATGCATAAACTAAACTATATTTCAGAGGCAAATTAAGCTCAATGCTGGCAGAAGACCAGAAAAAAACAAATGCATTGGAGAGGTGTTTTCCCAGCAATGATTTTAAATCTTCTCTCCAAGTGAATGCTGTTCTATATCCTACCATATTCACTACCATGGGACATTAGTTTGTGTAAATTGTGACTAGCATTATTGTGTTTCAATAAAGGTAATATTAACATTAATGATGCAACCTTCATATATCTCAGGGTATTCAAGCCGATAATTTGATAAAATATCAAATTTGAGATTTAAAAAAAAAAGTTTATGTTTTTCAAATTTTGAGTTGGAACATGTTTTGAAGCTCTAATTGTACATTGGTGGTTCAAAACAATCTGATTAAAGGGCAAACTCAACAACCAGACACAAGGCTGTTAATTTAACACTTAGATGAATATATAAGTATTATAATGAATGCATTTATAACACAAAATTTAACATTTAGTTATTATTTCTATTTTCTCAAAAGATAATAAGCCAGTGGTGTACCTGAAGTCTCCTTCTGATAGCTGAGCACTCTCGATTAGCCTCATCCAGCTTACTTTCCATCTTGATACGACTGTCTGCGTCAGTGCGTTCTAACCTAGTCTTGATGGTATCCAGATCAGCCAGCACAAGCGAGGTACTCTGGCGCTCTCTACGCAGCATCTCACATTCACTTTGAAGTCGAACTTCCACCTCTTTCAGCAAGCTGCACTCATGACGTGCATTCTCCAGCTGTACCTCCGCCCGAGCCAGTTTTGACTCAGATGCTAGCGCTCTCTGACAAACACACATTCACAATCCCTAGGTGTTTGTTTGGATTATTTATACAAAGATACAATGGTAACAATTTCTCAAAACATGAAAGTATTTTTTTAACCTAATCAATTATTGTTTTAATGTGTGGATATGACTTCAGGAAAATTACGGGCAAGAACGAGATAGTAAAATAAATTATTTTTCAAAATACCAACTTATTCTTATTTATTATTTTAAATATTAATTATCAACTAAAACATTAGCTAACGTGAATATTATTATTATTATTATTATTATTATTATCATCACCGCGTCTTACTACCCGTTCGGGCTATACGCACTTACGCTAATGTGTAATGGTAGGGTGATTGTGAGATGAAATGGAGGACCTACAGTTTAACGTGGAATCCGAACCACGGTGGAGGCCTGGCATTCCCCACATTCACAAGATGTCTTGTCAGAGGTGAAGGAAGGGTTTGGTAATCAGATAAATTTGTGCCGGGACCGAGGATTAAACCCCGGACCCCAGCACAGGAGTCCGACACCTTTTTTTTTTTGTTAAATTGAAGAATTCACTATTGTTTAAGTGTGAAAATATTAACTATAATAACAAAGGTGATTTTATTTATTTATTTTTTTATTTATTTTTTT
>CABFVZ010001908.1:50366-63934 GCA_902151445.1 Timema monikensis | reverse complement strand
TATATATATATATGTATGTATATATGTTTCAAAGGTGTCAATAACTTCCTTTTGTTAAAAATTAATGTAGTTGAGTTTCAGATTACTTTTGTTCATTCCAGTTACCCGCTAGCCAATAGTGGAAAATATATGGCTTGAATAAAAAATTGATCCAGGCCATAGACTGGAAACGGTAATGGATGTAAAAAAAAAAAAGTAAAAGTTATCAAGTGATTTGATAAGATGGAAAAAGAATTAGTAGTGGAAGGTATACAAGATGAAGCGTTCAGATTACCAGTCTAATTTGAAATTCCCCAACAAAGGAGGTCTACCTTGTGGGTTGCTGAATTAAGAGTTGGAAGGAATAGGACAAAGAGAGTTAATACAGCGGCACCGCTCAAACTCAACAGTTTCTTGATTTAAGAGGTTACTTAAGGGCACCCAATCCACATGTAGGAAATTGTCTATTTAGCACATGCTGTATGTAACCTTTGTAGTAGGCAGCCTGAATAAACTTCATTTTATGTCGATCTGTACCTCACTCAACTAAAAAAATGACTTTCCCTCCTTTCTTATTCCAACTCCCAAAACAGAGGGAAACCCTTAAAAATGGTGGGATACCCTCCAAAACGGCGTTAACACTCGAAAAACGAAAATTAATACAAAACTAACATAAATAAGGAACCTACATAAAATGAAAAAAAGCTAAATAGAATATTCCAAAGTTATGTTACAATATTAAATATATATACAGTCCAGAAGAGACTGGCATATTCCAAAAAAGTTATAGTGAAGGAAGTTGGCAAAGCACTAGTTGCTTTTAGGTTTTGTGAGCAGTACACATAGAGACAACTCACAATGCACTGTCGGTGCCAGGGAAGACTTCTTTAACAAGCCAAAGCAACAACTTCAATGGAGTAAAGCAATCTTGTTTGATGACCATTATCATTCCAACTTTGATAAAGTGCCAAGAAAAGTTCCTATGGACAGGTCCAGTGCCAGTTCTAAATGTAAAGCTTTGGTGACAAGGCATATAAACAACCATATATAATATTCTGAAAAATTGAAAAATGACACCTGGACACGGGACCTTTGGCTTAGTACGCCAATGATCTACCACTGAGCTATCCAGGAGTCGTCCCGTGCCCAGGGTCATTCTTCACTCATATTTTAAGGTAGAGTCTATGGGCACGAGATGACTCCTCATGTTGAAGCTCAAATTTTTCCATTTACTGCATAGTCCTATTAAAGTTGTAATAATTAATGTGTAGTAGTTGAATGTTTTAATTAACAAATAATAGGTATAACTTATTACACATCAATTGTCAAGTACACTTGGGTCATAATTATGAATATTAATACACATTAAAAATGATGTAATTATTAAGTCTCATCTAATCACCCTCATCAACTGAATCGTCATTTTTATCACTAGTAGTGGAGTTTTCTCTTGTTCCCACTCAGAATCTTCCTCGGACCCATCTCCTCCATCTGGGGCTTCCCAAAGCAGATCATTTGAAATGCAGCATTTCTTGAATCCTGCTATAATGGAATCTTATGAGATCTGTTGCCATGATGAGAGGATCCACACGATTATCAAGCTTGGCGACACTTACTTTATCTTGCCTGTAGGAGTGAGTGCATGATTTCCTTCCAGCAGCCAATCATTGTATTTCTTCTTTAAGTAGTCTTTAAATGGCTTACTAACCATTGCATCCAGCAATTGAAACTGGCTTGTCATTCCTCCTGTTATCACAACTAAGTAAGTTTTCATCATTGTGGTGGTAGTTTTCAGAGTGTCAGTAATATGACCTCGGAAAGCATCTAGTACAAGCATGCTTCTCCTACCAAGTGCAGCTCCATACTACATTCATCCAATCTTTCAATATATCTTCAGTCATCCACCAATTCTCTTAAAGACTCTGACATGAATTCCTATAGGCATTTTTTCTCGTGGCATGGTCTTCCTTTTTATAATTACATAAGGTAGGAGTTTGGAACCATCTGCAAGACAAGCAAGCATTACGGTTACCCTTAACTTCTCATTGCCTGTGGTATGGATCATTAGTCTTCTTCCCTTTCAGGTGCACAGTAGTGTTAGATGGCAGGTCAAAAAACACTGAAGTTTGGTCAGAATTTCCTATCTGACTCGTGAGGTAATTGTTGGTCTGTTTGAGTCTGATAATGTATCTCTGTAAAGCTAAAAGTTTATCTTCATAATCAGAAGGCAATCTCTGGGCTATTGTTGTCTGGCATCTGAGAGATAATCCATTTCTCCCCATCATTCTTTCAACCCAACCAATACTGGCTCTAGAAGTCTGCCGCGGAACCTTTATTTCCCAAGCAACTTCAAGGGCTTTGAAACGAATGATTTCTCTTGATATGGGCACACCATTTCGTTTCTCCCTTAAAAACAGGGTAAATTTTTCTTCCAATACTTCATATCAAATTGCAGCTCTGCAGCTTGGGAAAATCTTTCCCCCAGCAACGCACATTAACTTCATTCACACAGTAATGTTGTGCCACCGCCGAGCTGTTTGTTTGCATAGCCTATCTTGCAACTGCAACCTTACAACATGCATCATAACTTCGTCTTTCACACTTGTTTATCTGTTTTGACGATGTGCCGCATTTTTCTATGCTATCAGGCGCCCTTGGAAGAGATAAAAAATATACCGTAATTAAAACTGCACTAAACTATATTTTATTTATGTTGCTGCAATTAATTCACACAAAAAAACATATGATACCGAAAGATAATCAGCAGGAAGCTGACGTCACGCACCATGAAGAAAAGAAACACTATTACTTAACACTGATTTGTGCAGCTAGTCGCTACACAGCAGCACCATAATGTTACTGAGAGTTCCAAGATCCACTAGTTTGATTGGACACTGAGCACTTACCAAGCGCTCCTCAAGATCAGTTCTTAGAGCCCGTTCAAACGTAATGTCAATATACCACACCACTGCTGTACTTCTATCACTCAAATGAAAGATAACTTTGAAGTAATGTTTATGGTTACATGATTTACTAACTTTAATAAATAATAATATGTAATAGAAGCAGCTTTTCACAAAAATTAAGTTTGAAATTAATAACACAAGAAGCTATGCCGTGACGATAATTTACTTGTAAAATAAATTTTTATAGTTTTTTACTTAAGTGAAAACATGTTTTGTGCTTGATTTACTAGCTTTAGTTAGAAATATGCAATACAAATGGGTTTACACAAAAAGTTGAAATCAATAACATAAGATGCTAGGCTGCAAATATAAGATGACCCCCTATTTTTTGATTTTTAATAAAAACTATTGTCTTATATTCGGGCCAATACGGTATTATTGTCTTATATTCGGGCCAATACGGTATTTTTGTCCTCTCTCTAGTGAAATCATATTTGAACTGCGCTTTTTTTCTCTCTCTTAATGCCCCTTGATGACACCAAGCAATACCCATGTTGAAGGACTAAAGCTCTTCCACGGAGCACAGCCATTTTAACCTTGAGGCAGTGGATCAGGTGTATACCTTTTCTGTGGCTCAGCTCAGTTTTTTATGCTAACACATCCTAGTTTAAGCAAACCATGAACAAATCAATCACATTTAGGTTAGGTCAAGTTAAAATTAAATATATTATTATAAATTAGCTTTAAACATTTAGTATATTGGTGATTTTCTTTTTCGATTATTGCCTTAACTTTAATTCGCTGCTGAAGAATTAAAGCAGGTTCCAAGCAGTCCTAAGCAAAATGAGGCAAAAGTATTTTGTTACATTAGTGAGAGATATTATTATACAGTTTTGTGAACTATTTATAAAATGTTGGTTTGTTTCAGACAATTTAAATCTTTGGTTTAGTCTCTACATGGATCTAGCAGTCTGTGTCATTGAAGCTTGAAGATATGTATTTCTAGTAGGGATGTCAACCTCAATACCTCAATACCCTCGAATCTAATTGGTATCAAAAGAACCGAGAATCAATCTTAACATTACTACTCTCACTACTTCAATTCTTAGCTCTCAATAAAACTGGCAACTAAACAAAACGAAAACATTCAAAATAGATTATAATCAATTATCTCTCATATTAGTTTAGTTACCGTTTCACTTAAATGCAGGAAAATTGTAAATATACTGTAATAGCCTGAATATATATAATATGACCCTGAATATAATACAACCTTAACATTTTGAGGTGATCAATATGAAAAATAAATGGTCTCAAATATAATACGACCTGATGTTATGACGACAGTAACAAGAGGTAAAAACTTAACTTTGACACTTTTTAAAAAAAGTAGTAATTAAGTGAGACTGTCAGAATATATTAATTGATTCTAACCAAACAATTGATATAACTATAATAGGTAGACTAGGGATGGCAATTTTCCTTAATATATCAATGTATCTATCATTAATTGATACATCACAACATGTATAGCAAAAGCTATGATATTCCTATCAAATTAAAATGGCTGTTCTCCTGTAACTATATTCTTTGTCGCGTTTCAATTCTGAAGGTTTTATTTAGCTCTTTGAATAAGACAAGTTTAATAGAACAAAGATTGACATAGTTAATAAAAGAGAAGCAAAAAACCATTATATTTATTTTAATTCACTATATTATCAATATATTGTTGTCAAAACTTCATCACTAATTTCTAAAGCGCTAACTTGAGTAGGATCAGTTATGGCGGATGACTTAAACATTGTGTAGCGTGTGAAATGTGTTCTTCTTTCCGTTATCAAATCCGCAATTTATTGAATTAATTTTGAGTTTATTTGAATTCCTGGTTTTGATTTTCCATTTTGAAGAATTTTAGTGTTTAATAAATACCTAGGCCTAAAAGAATGTGAGATTAAAGTTTCCAACAACATGTGTTATAATGATCAATTCAAAGTTTCACATTGAGGGGGGAGTAGGGTAGGAGGCCCGTCCGATTTTCAATCCAATAATGTTTGAAAAAATAATGAAAAAGAGAATGTTAAAGAATCGGAGTGGAAGAATCGAGGTTGAACTTAAGAAACGGAGTTGGGAAATATATGTATCGTGACATCTCTAATTTTTAGCGTACAACCCAAATGGGTAGTGAGACATAGTAATAAAAAGAATCTCTATTTAAAAATTTGCAAACTAATAACAAAAATTAAGTTAGTTTGGACTAACTTCTCTGAGAGACAGTAAGGTGTACTCATGTTTGACAATGGTGTCACTGTAGCTCCTATTCTTTTCCTCCAGTGCTGATATTTGTTTCTTGTAGATGGCAGCATTGGTTTGTTGAACCTTGAAACGCTCTTCACTAAACTCTAGCTGAGCCAACATCTTGCAATTGGAATTCTGGAGGCGAGTCAAATCAGCTCTTAGTGATTCTAACTGTTCAGCCATCATGGTATCATTAGTCTGGCGCTCCTTGCGGTATGAGTCAGTCTCTTCTCGCAGTTCTTTAAGAGCCTTTTCGGATTCCAAAAGCTTTTTCTGCAACTAAAAATCACAATAAGTAAATTATCATAACAAACTTTTTAAATTTAACATATATTATGGAAGCTACAAAACATACAGAAAAAAAAACACATGAGAAAATTAATGTTGATTGTGAACACAATTGTTAAACAGGTCCACATTGACATCTTAATTCCAGATATAATTCTCGAATTTACAATATTGATTTCTTATAAATTTTACAGCCCAAAAGTCAAATTGGCCATTACATGAATTGGGCAAATTTCTGTTTAGACTGTGAACTGTCTTCTTCACTTGTCCATTTCATGTACTGGGCAAAAACTTGTCCAGGTCATAAACTGAGCAGCTCCAAGCACAACCGAATTCATTAAATGGATGAATGTTTGCCCATTCCATTAAATGGACAAGTAAAGAACAGGTTTGGTCCAAATATTTAAGTTTTAAAATGGAAGGTTAGGTTTAGTTAGTGTTGTTAGTTTATAATTCTTAACATAAAATATCCGAAAACAAATTATATTTAGCTTGAACTAAATAAGAAAATAATTTTCAGTTCATGAAATATAAAGTGCATGCAATTTCTGCCCAGTTCGTGAAATAGACATTAGAAGAAGTCAGTTCACTTAATGGACAGAAATTATGCCCAATTTGTAGGACAACCCAATGCGCAAAGGTTACATAATCTTCCTTTCTTTTGGAATCCATAGTCGAAGAAGTTGCACATACATCTAAATAAAAGGTTTTTAAATCTTGGGATTATTGTCATTTATAAAAAAAAACTAAACAAATGGTGTCCCAATTGGTCTGTTAGCAACCTCCCAGGTAAAGATCAATGAAAGATTGACTGAGTGACAGCAACCAAGATAGCAAGACTAGCAGAGAGGTAAATAGACTTATCTCCATTTCAATTTTTAGGGGTGTGCAAATATTTGAAATGACAAATAATAATTAACGGCCAAATATTCGATTTGAAATTTTGGAATAGCAAGATTGAATAGCAGTGTCATAAATCTCTTAAGTCATGTCCAAGCCCAACAAGAGGATAGTTAGATAATCTGGTGACTCAAGAGTTAAAAATACTTTCGTCCTTTGTTCAATAAGAGGAAAAACCTTTGCTAGCAGAAAGCAAGAGGTTGTGGCCTGTCTGAAGGTTGGAAAATGGGGAAGGTGCTATTACAACACTGGTGGAGAGACAAACAGTTGGGAGCCACGTGATCCTCCTATTAGTGAAAGTGAAAATACAGGGGGAAAGGAAGGAGGGCAGTATTGCAAGGTCAACCATGTTAGTCTGTTGTTAGTAGTGATGGGCACAGTTGAATGATTATAAGAATCGAATACTCATTAGATTCTTTGAAATATAATTGAATGAATCAAAAGAGTCATTCAAATGATTTTGAGAAGTAGTAAAGAGTTGGTAGTAATCAGATGTTAGCTACTTCTAAATAAAAGTAGTCACTAGTTGCTAGTTTTGCTTTGTGCTACTATTCTCTTCACCCTGCTGTCGAATCTCCCAACACGCATTCCTTTGCGTTTGCAGCTTAATACTTTTCTATTGCTGTATTTAGTTCCTTGTGAGAGTGTCAAAGATCAAAGTAAAGCCACAACAAAATATTATACATTGAACGCATTAGTCACATAAGTACCTCACCTTTAATAGACATACTTTTGCGCACGATTAATAATAAAATAAAGAACATACTTTTCCCTTTGTGTTTAAAAGAATCAAAATAATTGACCCTTTAATATTTCCTAAACATAAAAAAATATATATAAACTTACAATCCTATTTATATATCGAGTACCTAAGTGATAAAATACTTTCGATTTGAATATCTGAATCAATTATATGCCTCCTGGATGCTTTACTTGGAAATCAAAAACACAATTACTACTCAACAAACGACGACATAAATTTGCTGGATAATGATATTTTGTGTTATAAGAATTTAAAATCATTTCAATGAATAAAATAATATGATCTAAATGTTACGGCCGAGCAATGTTTTATTAGATACATAAAAAGTATAAAGTACTTACCTATTTAATAAATTTAAGTCAACGTTTAAAAAAAATTATCTCGCAACCCATTCGGGTTACTTGCGTTTAGATAATTAGGAAGGTAAAATTTGAAGGAAATTAAAAACAACAATCTACATTGTATAAATTATAATGTAGCAAAATAATCAAATCATTTTGTAATTTTCCTTCAAAATATTTTTGGCTGATATTCGATTGTTAACTGTACAACCACTTACACTTTGTATTAAATTAGCCTTAAAATCATTTGAAAGCATAAGGTTGATTATTGTGTAGCAAGCCTAGATAACATTTAAAGGGGTGCCAGGCCTAAAAACATTCAAAGGGTGTCAAGCCTAAAAACATTCAAGGGGTGTCAAGCCTAGAGAGCTTAATGGGTATCAAGCCTATATAACATTCAAGGGGTGTCAAGCCTATATAACATTCAAAGGGTGTCAAGCCTAAAAACATTCAAGGGGTGTCAACCCTATATAACATTCAAGGGGTGTCAACCCTATATAACATTCAAGGGGTGTCAACCCTAGATAACATTCAAGGGGTGTCAAGCCTAGAGAGCTTAATGGGTATCAAGCCTATATAATATTCAAGGGGTGTCAAGCCTATATAACATTCAAGGGGTGTCAAGCCTACCATATTATCCGACTAGCTGCCCGGATCTTGCCTAGTGGCACCTGAAAACTTACTGGACTAGCAGAGCCAAAATGAGATGTATGACACAACTATTTGGTCATGTTATTCAAACTTGCTAATCGAGGTTTGAAATTGAGTATATAGCCGTTAATTATTCGAGATTATTCAAAATTGTGAATATTCACAATCCTGCCTGGTTTGGACAGTCATTTATCTATAAAGCTTGAAATGTTAAATTTGTGGAATATTTATTTTATTTAATATAATAATTCTCTTGTTTTAAAATAATATGTTTAATTCATTTTATATAATCTTGGTTGAGCCTTTATATTTGTTTATACCATGATGAAAGATAAAACATTTTTAGTATATTTAATTCAGGTTATACACATCCTAAGAATCATCAAAAATAATTCTCATCAACATTAGGATGTTCAATTATGATTTCCTTATTAATTGGATTAAAGTACCATTGAGGAGTACAAGTAACTGAGCTCCCTCTAATGTAAGTTTATTAGATTTAATGAAAATGTGAGGGAGAAATCAAGATTTAAGTCTAACAGTCCATCAACGTTTTTAAAACCTAATTTAGATACTTTGCTAGTTTTTGTATCAATGTAAATTCTTAACATGGATTTTAAGATTGACTACAAAAGTTCTTAAACAAAAAATCCATGGCGTGAATTTTAGTAACTTAGTTACAAAGTAAAACATCAAGATATTCAAACTAATTTGAATAGTAAAATAAGTGAGCAACAGTCCTGTACTAAAGAGTACCAAAAACATCTCTAAACTGAACCAGTGTGCCTGGTTACTGTACCTATGATGATTTTGTTACTAAATCTCTGGACTCCAAAAAATATTAGTTTATCTAACTGTTATTATCGATGATAATAAAGAAATTAGATGTCATTCCAAATAATACAATTAACTTATTAGACATGTCTTTATGCAAATAAGTATGTTGAAAGATCTATTTTGTGTATAATTTGATATTTAAAAGCCATGTTGGAAACTAATTTGCACTTAACGTGTTTTTTTCCTTAAATATATTCAGTGATAAATATTACAACTAATTATACATAGCATAGTGTGTATGTTATTTATTGGTGTTCAGTTGTGTTGGTCATGAAGTTGGGAAATAAAACCGACTAGTCTCTCAGGCTTCTTAATGAAAGATAAGGTTTAGCTTATAATAAATTAATAATATTCTTATAAACATTAAATAAAAATTTGACATTGGTAACTGATTCTTTTAATTTAAACCTTTTTGTATAATTTTTTTTCTGAAAAATCCCAGGAAATAACTTTTTCCGCCAGAGTTTCAAGAACATATAATTTCCCAAAGTTTGGAATTCTGCCCAAGCCTACATTAAATGCATGTTGGTTTTGACTCTACTGAATAAAAACTGTTGTACAAGTAAGGAATTTGTATTTGTTACCTCATCAATTTGGCTGTCAGGTGCCGGGTGGGGGCTGTTCGGCAAAGAGATGGTCTTGGTGGGAGATGTTTCCATAGTGTCCTCAATGTCATCAGAATTAGACCGATTCTGGTACAAATTGCGGTACATGTTCCTCTGTCGTTTCAATGCCTCCAGCATCTTCTCATAGTTGTGCATTGTAGCTTTCATCTCCTCAAACTGGACCACATAAAACTCGAGTCTCTCCTGCAATAGCATCAACGAGTTGAGATTTCACAATTCCTAGTCTCAATTCCTGGTCTATAATTTGAACTTATTTTTCAATTTTCAATTCCTCAATATTTATCAATTTAAATAAATTCTTTTCCATACATTCAACCTTGATCATAATAAAAATATATTATTTATTCATATTGTATTGTAATGTAGTAGGGGAAAACCTCAAAAGAGTAGAGTGTATGTAGATAAATAATTAAGAGATAAAAAAAGCAGGATACCCTTAAGAACACAAAAGGTCAGGTCATGTTGTGTAAATGTACTATTTGTCAGTATTGAGTGAAATGGACAAATAACTAATAATGGTCAAAATGAAAACTTAACCCAATTATCAATATTGCTGTTTAGTTTATATGACAGAACTTTGATTTATTGAGATATGAGAGCTAATAATTACAGTATCTACTGTAAGAGTTAAGATAGATTCTTGATTCTTTCCATACCATTAAGAATCAAGGATATTATGGTGTTGGAGAAATGAGTTTGACATCTTTACCAAAAAAGACAACTTGGGTGAAAAAATTATCAGTTTGATGAGATGATAGTATTACAGGGTGGCCACAGGAATTACCTTTTTGAATGTTCCTACTTTTCCAGGATTTACAGACAAACATTTAATTTTTTTCTTGATCATGTTTTACCCATTTATATAACTCCAAGCTACTAAGAATAAATGGACCGGTAATGGCCAAAATGGTTGAACTAATATAATTTATCTGTGATCTGTACTGATGAGTATTTTCACAATGGTGTTAGTCATATCTAGGGGGTGAATTGTGCCCTAAATGCCTTTTCTATCCCTATGTTTTGAAATGTAGGCTTTTGAGGTATACATTTATTTTACATGAGTGTGAAGAAAATGTGAATTTTATAGTGCCTATAAATGCCTATTTTGGTGGTTAGTTCCTATTGTACAAATGAGAGCCTTAAAATACCCACTTTTCTATTTCACTCCCTCCCTACCCCCTTTTTACCTATATACTGGTAAATTATCATGGAAATCCCCTCCCCCTACCAATACCGTGCAAATCCAATATGTATGTTCTCAGATTTTCCTTATGTCTCACTCTGCTGACACCCTTGCTGCCTGCTTGCCTCCTTATTAGCTCTCGCTTGCTGATCCTAACAGTGCACATTGACTTACAGCTTCCCAAATTGTTTCTCTAACCACAGTCAGTAAAATACCCCTCTTCCTCTTCCAAATTTGTTACAAAACAAAGATGATGACTGTCTCCAATAGAGATTGAGCCAGTGTTACCTGCTGGAACATTAAGTTCAGGATCCTATAACTATTATAATGGTTTATGTTATTTGTTTTAAAAAGAGGTGGTGGTGGTGGTGTTATGAGAGCTAATTTAAGAAACTTGTGTAACCTTAAGTTCCTGAGGATCAAGATCATCCTTTTCCTTCTCCTCATCCTCCTTCTTGCTGGTCAGTTCTCTCACCAAGGCCAGTAGTTTCTGGTTGTTTAGGAGTAGCTCTTCAATGTTCCCAAACGTCACCAGTTTCTCGGATATTATCTGGAATAAGGGAATATAAAAACTTAACAGATGTCATGATACCTGTTTTTCTTCATTCCAATTCTTAAACTCTTTTTTCATCATTATTTTTCCAAGCATTCAACGTCATATAAAAACATATGTACGTATTCAACATCATAAGATACCAAAAAATAAAAAACGTTCATAGAAATGCAAAAAAATATCTATTTTTAACAAAAAAAAATATCAAATTTACCAAGTATTAAATCAAATAATCAAAATAATAAAATAATTTGGAATTAAATTATAGTAAACATTTATTATTACCTACAATTGAAGCCTCATTGAATCAAACATTTGTAAATAAAAAATAAATAAAAAAGGTAACATAAACAGTCATTGAGAACACAACTCTATTCAATTCACCAAATGGGATCGTTAAAGGAACATGCATTGTTTTGAATTAATAATATTAGAAAGAAAATTTAAGTACTGTACTGGTAGCAGCTTAAAATCCTTAAGTAGGGTTACTTGAAAATAAAAATATTAGCTCTGTAAAAACATTCAAAAACTATTTTTTTAGATATTTAATAATAATTGTTATTGTACAGAAAATCGAGCTTGCCTGATACCTTATTCCCCCCTCAATGCGAAACCTGGACACTACCATTTCAATCAACACGTGGTCACTTAAAACTTTAATCTCACAATCTTAGATATTTTTTAACACACTAAAGTCTTCAAAACTGAAAATCAAAACCAGAAAATTCATATAAACTCAAAATTAATATAATAAAGTGCGGATTTTATAACAGAAAGAGGAACACCTTTCACACGTTACAAAAATATAAAGTTGTCCGCCATAGCTGATCCTACACACATTAGCTCTCCAGAAGTTAGTGATGAAGTGTTTTGACAACGATATATCAGACTACACTTTAAATCTATTGAATTTAAATGAATATAACTTTTTTACTTTATTCTTATTAAACTTGTCTTATTTATTCAAAGAGCTAAATAAAACATTAGAAATTGAAAGTGACAAAGAACACAATAACAAGAAAGCAGCCATCTTAATCTGATCGAAATATCGTAACTCTCGATTTAACATATTGTGATATTATCAATATATTAATGAAAATTGCCATCCCAAGTCTACGTATTATATATCAATTGATTGTTTAAAATCAATTCATTTATTCTGACAGTCTCACTTGACTTTTATTTTTAAAAAAGTTTGTCAAAGTAGTTAAGTTTTTACTTTTACCTCTTGTTACTCTCATGTCAGGTCCTATTATATTCGAGAACATTTATTTTTCATACAGAACACCTCAAATTAATGTTAGAGTCTGTTCATGATAGGTTTTTACCTGGATGACAGTTAAAAATTATATGTTTAGGTTTTGGGTTGCCAACACTTAGAAAGGATCACTGTTTTGTTATATATGTTATATTTTTTTAATTACCTCTTATATTTTACATTTAAAATAACTTAAACTTAGGTTTTTTCATATACTGTTTCATTACTTTTGATAATTTCCTTTTATCTAACTTGAAACAATATTTTAAACATAATTAAAAGTACTTATTCTTCGTTTTGAAACGTTATTAACTATGAGTAATATAGTGCGTACAACAATACTTTTTAATACAGGCATCATATTTACTTGAAAAAGAGAAAATACTTATTTTTTATAGATATAATAAATTATTTTATGAATAGTTTAACGTATGTCTAATTATTTAACAGGATAAAATATTTGTATCCGCTGTGTGGGTGTATAATTGTAAAAAAACTTGTTTCCATCATGTTCAACCACATGGTTTAAATCCATCAGTCACCATTTAGAAGCTATTTTCATTGGACATTTTGTGGAAGTGCTGTGAATAATAATTTTTTTTAGTGGAATAAAACGATAAACTTTGTATCCGACCTCAAATAAATATATAAATAATATTAGTCAAAATTAATGTGGTTAACTATCACATTAATATATTACCATCTGTTTTCATTACAGTGATCCAAAATGATAGATGTCAGCTGTTGGCGTAGGGATATATAAGGGAGTGTTTCTACTAACTTTTTAAGCTGTCATCCAAGTAAACTTAGGTCATGAATGAATTATATGTTCGTATTATATTTGGGGAAATACGCCATATTTACAATTTGCCAGCATTTAAGTGAAACGGCGACTAAACTAATATGAGAGATAATCGATTATTACCTATTCTGAATGAGAGAAAGAGAGAGGGGGGGGGGGGCCGGGGGTTTGGGCGGTGCCGACCGA